>LXHY01000136.1:0-218858 GCA_002093855.1 Fusarium praegraminearum | reverse complement strand
TTTTGGAGGGCGACGTTTCTACTTGGCGCCAGTTTAAAAAGGCAAACTCTAAATTCTTTGGTGCCATCTGGCGTGCTACTCAATCTATTTGGTCCAAAAAGGCGAAGGAAGAAAGGGCGAAGCGCAAGGCTGTATCGACTGAGGAAGACGGTCCCCGCGCCTCGGTTGAGACGCAACGAACTAGACAGTCTATGCGACAGTCCATCGCATCACCTTTCACTGGACGGGAGTCCTTCATGTCTGCCCGAGAGGACATACAGATGACCCCTGTTCCATCACCGTCGCCCCAGGCTACACCACACGCCCGTTTTGAGATGCCAGATGAGCAGGATGCGAAGCGCGCCACTGCTTTGATGCAGATGAAATCAGACGTTATCAACTATCATCACCCTGCCTCTGGTGCTCGTTTCCAGAAGGATACTTGGAAAAGTCTCAATGTCGGCGATTTTGTCCGCATCTACAACGATGAGGAACTGCCCGCCGATGTTATCATTCTCTCTACCTCTGACCCTGATGGAGCTTGTTACGTTGAAACCAAGAACCTGGATGGCGAAACCAATCTCAAGGTTCGTCAGGCTGTGCGTTGCGGTCGATCGCTCAAGCATGCCAGAGACTGCGAGCGTGCCGAGTTTGTGGTCGAGAGCGAGGGTCCTCAGCCTAATCTGTACAAGTACAATGGTGCCATCAAATGGAAACAAGCAGTGCCTGGTTACCTAGACGACGAACCTGAGGACATGACTGAACCTATCACCATTGATAATCTCTTACTGCGCGGCTGCAACCTCCGAAATACCGAATGGATTGTTGGTGTGGTCATTTATACAGGACACGACACGAAGATCATGATGAATGCCGGCATAACCCCTAGCAAGCGCGCCCGTATCGCTAGGGAGATGAACTTCAACGTTGTCTGCAACTTCGGTATTTTGCTCATCATGTGTTTGCTCGCTGCTATTATCAATGGAGTTGCTTGGGCGAAGACCGACGCTTCTCTCCATTTCTTTGACTTTGGCTCTATTGGAGGAAAGCCAGCTATGAGCGGTTTCATCACCTTCTGGGCCGCCATCATTCTGTTCCAGAATTTGGTTCCAATTTCGCTCTACATCACACTGGAAATCGTCCGTACCTTGCAGGCAGTCTTCATCTACAACGACGTGGAAATGTACTACGAACCCATCGATCAACCGTGTATTCCCAAGTCATGGAACATCTCTGACGATGTTGGCCAAATCGAATACATTTTCTCCGACAAGACTGGTACTCTGACACAGAACGTCATGGAGTTCAAGAAAGCGACGATCAACGGACAGCCATACGGTGAGGCTTACACTGAAGCTCAAGCCGGAATGCAAAAGCGACTCGGTATTGATGTTGAGAAGGAAGGCGAGCGGGTTCGCGCTGAGATTGCTGATGCAAAGGTTCGTGCGTTAGCTGGTCTGCGTAATATCCACGACAACCCGTTTCTACACGATGAATCTCTGACTTTCATTGCCCCTGATTTTGTGTCCGACTTGGCTGGTGAATCAGGTCCCGAGCAGAAGGAAGCCAACGAGTTTTTCATGCTTGCCCTGGCTCTTTGCCATACCGTAATGGCTGAAAAGGTGGACGGCGACATTCCACAAATGATCTTCAAGGCGCAATCTCCCGACGAGGAAGCTTTGGTTGCCACCGCTCGCGACATGGGTTTTACTGTCTTGGGAAGCTCAGGTGAAGGCATCAACCTTAACGTGATGGGCGAGGACCGCCATTATCAGATTTTGAACACGATCGAATTCAATTCCAGCCGAAAGCGAATGAGTTCTATCGTGCGGATGCCGGATGGTCGAATTATTCTCTTCTGCAAGGGTGCGGACAGTATCATTTACTCCCGTCTCAAGCGTGGGGAGCAGAAAGAGCTCAGAAAGACCACCGCGGAGCACCTTGAGATGTTTGCTCGTGAAGGTCTCCGAACACTTTGCATCGCCTGGAAGGAGGTTACAGAGCATGATTACCGAGTCTGGAAGAAGGAACATGATGCAGCCGCCTCCGCATTGGAGGAACGAGAAGAGAAACTGGAAACCGTGGCCGAGCTGATTGAACAAGATCTTTACCTCGTCGGTGGTACTGCTATTGAGGATCGTCTGCAAGATGGAGTCCCCGACACAATTGCTCTCCTGGGTAACGCTGGTATCAAGCTCTGGGTTCTTACCGGTGACAAGGTTGAGACCGCCATCAACATCGGTTTCTCATGCAATCTTCTTAATAACGACATGGAATTAATTCATTTGAAAGTGGACGAGGACGAGTCCGGCGAAATTACCGACGAGGCTTTCTTTGACATGGCAGAAAAACTTCTGGATGACAATCTCCAAATCTTTGGTATCACTGGTAGCGATCACGATCTCGCTCTCGCTAAGAAGAACCACGAACCACCGGCACCAACACACGGGCTGGTCATTGATGGTTTCACTCTTCGATGGGTTCTCAACGACCGCTTGAAACAGAAATTCCTTCTACTCTGCAAGCAGTGCAAATCAGTCCTGTGCTGCCGTGTCAGTCCCGCCCAAAAAGCTGCTGTGGTAGCCATGGTCAAGAACGGTCTCGACGTTATGACTCTCTCTATTGGTGACGGTGCCAACGATGTCGCCATGATTCAGGAGGCTGATGTTGGTGTCGGTATTGCTGGTGTTGAAGGTCGTCAGGCTGCCATGTCTTCTGATTACGCCATTGCTCAGTTCCGGTTCTTATCAAGACTGGTGCTTGTACATGGTCGATGGTCCTATCGCCGTCTTGCTGAGAGTATTAGCAACTTCTTCTACAAAAATATGGTTTGGACGTTCTCGATCTTTTGGTACGAGATTTACTGCGACATGGACATGACCTATCTTTTTGACTACACATACATTCTCATGTTCAACCTCTTCTTCACATCGATTCCTGTCGCTATTATGGGTGTCCTGGATCAGGATGTGTCTGATAAAGTATCTTTGGCTGTTCCCCAGCTCTACCGACGTGGTATTGAGCGACTGGAGTGGACCCAGCTCAAGTTCTGGTAAGTAACGCTTTTGCAACAACACTACTGCTTCACGCTAACTTAATCAAGGCTCTACATGATCGATGGCATTTACCAGTCCATTATGGTCTTCTTCATCCCCTACCTGCTCTTCATGCCTGGTACCTTCTTGACTGCAAATGGTCTTGGCCTAGAGGATCGTCTTCGATTTGGTACCTATGTCGCCCACCCTGCCGTCATCACTATCAACATGTACATCTTGATCAATACCTATCGCTGGGATTGGCTCATGGTACTCATTGTTGTCATCTCGGATGTGTTCATTTTCTTCTGGACTGGAGTCTACACCTCGTTTACCTCTTCGCAGTACTTCTACGGTACTGCCGCACAAGTCTATGGAGAGGCAACTTTCTGGGCGTGTTTCTTCCTGGTGCCTGTCATTTGTCTTTTCCCACGCTTTGCTATCAAGGCCCTTCAAAAGGTTTACTGGCCTTACGATGTAGATATTATCCGCGAGCAGGAGAGGATGGGCAAGTTCGCCTACCTTGACAAAACAGACGAGACAAATGACCCGCCTACTGCCGACACGAAGAGCGACAAGTCAAAGTCTTCCAAGAGCTCCAGGAGGTCCAAGAAGATGCCGAAACACGTTGCATATGGCAGCGTTGATGAGGACCTACGACCCATTTACCCTCCTTCAACAGCGACAAGAGCGACGACATATAATCAGCACAGCCAAAATGGCAGCGACTCAACTAATTATACGGCGCACCGTATTTCGCTGGATGTGCCCATGCAAGGTCGCCCGTCGATAGACCGTGCCCGACCTTCGTATGATCGAATGCGGGCCTCGATGGATCGTGTCAGACCTAGCTTCGAGGCCAGCAACGACTTCACATCAGCAGCGCGGTTATCACGAATCGAGTCGAGTCAATCACAGACGGGGCGCTTCCATCCTCGCCTCAGAGGGCTTTCATTGACCAAGAGTGCCAACATATAAGAGATGGATGATGATTCACACTCCCTCGACCATGGCTGACGACACGGATCTGCTTTTCAGTTTCTGAGCTTTGTTTCTCTTCGCCTTTTATTGCTTTTGATATCCCAGGCCTTCATGGGGCTAGTGACGCACGTACGATCTGCATGAGCGATCTATCAGCTGCTCCCCCCGGTCTTTGTCTGTTTGTTTACGCGCCGAAGCACGCAACGAAGGCAACGAGGTCGAATTAGTTCTTTTTTCTTGATCCTCCCACGCTTTACACTGGGAGGTTTGCTTTACATACGCAGGGCGTTATAAAGGGGAAACGCAAAAGGGGGTTTTGCTTTTTTTGTATGAACTGTTTTCTGGTGGCTCCCAGTACTATCACTTTTAGTCTTATTCTCTCCGCCGAAGAGTTTTCCACCCTTTTCTTTTTCTTTTTCTTTTAGCATATTTAGAGTTGGAGAGCAGCGAAACCATTCACTGACGAAGAATATTTCATTATTGCGTGGTCGGAATCGAGAAAAGGAGAAGAAGCGGAGTCAAGTATGGGTTGAAAGAGGGAACGATACAAACCAGAAAGAGAAAGAGAAAGAGAAAGAGAAAGAGAAAGAGAGGGAAGCGGATGGTGTTCTGAGATAGTAAATAAGCAGCGGTTATATAATCAGGTTGTCCGTTTTGGACACCAGACATGAAAATCAATAAGACGATATGCAATTCAATTACTAGATTACCAGTTGCAGTGATATGGAGTCACTCCATTAATCGTTCGATTTGTGATATGTCTAGGTTGGTCGTGTTGAGTGAGTGAGGTTGAAGGGCGAGTACGAATACGCTATATCGGTCAAGGCTTGGCAGGAACAGGTCTCAGGGTATCAGAAAAGTTGACCTTTACAAGCATAGGAGATAAAATTAGTAGGTCACCTCATACCGCTTAGATTGGGTTTCTTGGACTACTTATTTTTGTACCCTAAAATTTAGGAGGCCAACCTTTCTGCTACCCACTAGACAGGTTCCACAAAGTCCCCGAGTACGTACCTGCATGTCTAAATTCCATGGTCAATTAAGGTGACTTACTCCCACTTTAAATGACCCTTGCGTGGGTTCCAGTTGTGGCATGATATAAAGAAGACGCCCAATTCCTGCGGTTTAGGATCTTTTTACATTTGTAAAAAAGATTCATTGTGCCTGAATTTACAATGGAGGATCAAGAGCCTCTGCTCCTTGCCCTCTGGCAGCGCTGCAGTGAGATGGCAGCCGAGCACAACATCTCGTACGTTGAACCCATTCAGCCATTGACCGCGTCCAATAAGCTAATATACTCCTCAAAGACAATCTACACTTTCCGCCGCTGGAACAGTTATCGCCATCATCGCCGCTACTTTTCTCCTTCGTATCACCAACGCCATAGCTGCAGCGTCCGTCTCAGCAGCTACCAACCGTCCTCGAAAGTACACCGTTCCTTCGCCCAAGGTCCCCGAGCCGCACACCACCGTCGATATCACCTCTGTCAAGGTCTCTGGCAGCTCAGCCGTTCAATGCTACGCCCCAGCGACTGGCCAGTTCCTAGGAAACGTCAACCCTTCTACACCTGCCGCTATCGACCGAGCTGTTTCTGCTGCTGCCACCGCGCAAAAGGCATGGGCCGAGACTACATTCGACCAGCGCCGTGCTGTGCTTAGCTCTCTGCTGCAGCACGTCCTCGACAATGCCGAGGAGATTGTTAAAATTGCTTGCCTCGACAGTGGAAAAACCATGGTGGACGCTCAACTGGGAGAGATTCTTGTTACAGCCGAGAAGCTCAAGTGGACGTTGTCTCACGGAGAACAGGCATTGCGCCCCTCGCGCCGCCCTACCAACTTTCTCATGATGTACAAGCGCAATACAGTTCACTACGAGCCCCTTGGTGTCGTTGCTGCCCTGGTCAGCTGGAACTACCCTTTCCACAACTTCATTGGACCCGTCATCAGCGCCCTCTTTTCTGGCAACGGCATTCTTGTCAAGGTTTCTGAGCAGACGGCCTGGTCTAGCCAATACTTTACAAACATTGCTCGTGGCGCCCTCATCGCTCACGGGCACGATCCTCAGCTTGTCCAGACCATCGTGTGCTGGCCTCAAGCAGCTGGCCATCTCACTTCCCACCCTGGTATTAGCCACATCACATTCATTGGATCGCAATCTGTCGCCCATCATGTTGCTGCAAGCGCAGCTAAAACTCTTACTCCTGTTGTCGCCGAACTTGGCGGCAAGGACCCTTTTATCGTCCTGGACTCCGCTTCTGGCGACCTCAAGCGCATTGCCGAAGTCATACTTCGCGGAACCTTCCAAGCTGCTGGCCAGAACTGTATCGGCATCGAACGAGTCATTGCCCCTAGCGCTATCCACGACAAGCTTGTTGAAATGCTTGCCCCCCGTGTCAACGCCCTACGACTAGGCCCCGATGCTGATGTTGGTGCTATGATCTCTGACACCTCCTTCGACCGCCTCGAGGAACTCATTGCAGAAGCTGTTTCTCAAGGTGCCCGTCTCCTCGCTGGTGGCAAGCGCTACGATCATCCTGATTATCCCAGTGGCCACTACTTCCAACCAACCTTCCTTGCAGACGTTACCCCTGAAATGCGCATTGCACAAAACGAGTGCTTTGCCCCTGTTCTCACCCTTCTTCGCGCAAAGTCTTCTGCTCCAGAAGACATCCTCTCTATTGCCAACGCACCCAACTTTGGCCTTGGCGCCTCCGTCCATGGCTCTGAGCGTGACCCCAACGTTCAGCCTATTGTCAAGGGACTCCGTGCCGGTATGGTCGCTGTCAATGACTTTGCTGTCTACTATGCTGTCCAGCTGCCCTTTGGTGGTGTCGGTGGTTCTGGTTATGGCCGTTTTGCAGGCGAGGAAGGCCTTCGCGGTCTTTGCAATGCGAAGGCTGTCTGCGAGGACCGTTTCGGCTGGTTGGGCATCCGCACCAGCATCCCACCTCCGGTACAGTACCCGATTAAGAGCCAGCCCGACAGTTGGAAGTTTACCCAGGGTGTTGTCGAGCTAGGCTATGGAACCCCCATCAGGAAGCTCAAAGGCCTTGGCAAGATTCTCCAGAATATGTAAGCTGAAGGGCTATAGCAAGCGCTGGAGACGAGGTAGAAACCCAGGGCACATGTCTGCTGTGTCAAACAACGCAGGTTTCGGACAAGACCATGCATGGCCATCGATACAGGGAAACGGATGATAAATAATCTCACGAGTGATGAGTAGAATTAAATAATAAAGAGCATATACCAGCTCATACGAATGGATGGCCCAGTCCTTCTGAAATGCCGCGATACTGTGCCGTCCACCCAACACTTATCTTGCTCCCAACTGCCAATACTCGTTCTTATACGAGCAGCTCTACACCTAGCAATCTTTACAACAGCCCCTCACATGCTGGTTGATTGGATAGCCACATTGCCCATTTCTCCAAGTACGGCATCGCGAGTTTCAAGTAGTGGGTTTAAATCATTGAGTGCAAATTTGTCTTTCGTTGAGATGCTATTTATCTACTAATCTAGGTGGCCCCCAGATGGTCAGACTTATCATGTATCTCAGCAATCCTTTGCATACAGCCAACTCCGAGCTGCGATTCCTTTCACCGGGGAGTTACCTGTGCTGTCATGGAATCCGAAGATTTACCAAGCACCAGCGGAAACTGGGGCAGGGGCAGCAGCGTCATTCCAGCTGTCGGCCTGAGCCTTCTCAGGAGCACCCCAAGCATCGCCACCACCAGCATCACCGCTTTCACCACCGCCTCCCCAGACATCACCACCGCCGGTGTCACCGCCGTCACCGGCTCCCCAAGCATCGCCGCCAGCATCACCAGCACCAGCATAGTCGTTGGGATCGAAGTCCGAATCAGCCTCGAACTTGAGGTTGGCGCGGGCATCGCCTTCAGGGACGTACTGCTGCAAGAACTCGGGAATTTCCTGGTCAGTCTCCAGGAGGGTGCGGGTGAGAACGCTGCCAAGTGGTTCATCTCGCTCAGAAAAAAAGGACGTAGCCACACCTCGATGTCCGATGCGGCCAGTTCGGCCTATCTAAGTTAGTAAATGAATACTGGGAAGGAATGTTATCATACCGATGCGGTGAGTGTATTCCTCGATACCGCCATGCTCAATAGAAGGCAGGTCGTAGTTGATGACATGCATGACGTTTTGGACGTCGATACCACGCGCAGTGACTCCAGTGGCAATGAGGATAGGTGCATTGCCCGATCGGAAGGCACGCATAGCGGCCTCGCGCTCCTGTTGAGTACGGTCGCTGTGCATGGAAGTGACCGGCAACTTCATGTTGAAGAGGAAATCATCGAGGTTGTCTGCGGACTGACGGCTGTTGACAAAGATGATAGTGCGAATGCCGTGCATTTCCTCGAGTAGACCGACCAGAAGCTCTCGCTTTTCATGACCCTCAGCTTCGAGGACAATCTGCCGGATGTTGGCTGTCGTGCTACCAGCACGGCCAACGCGGAAACGGACATGAGAAGCAGCCAAGTAGTTCTTGGCAAGGTCACGGGCGGCCTTCGGGAAGGTAGCCGAAAACAAGCTGAACTTGACGTTTCCTTCATCCTGCTCTGTGAATCGGTCAGCCACGAGTTAATGGTCTTTGTGGGCCATGCTTACCACCACCCGACAGGATCGGGTTGAGTTCCTCGGCCCAGTCATCATTTAGAAGCTCATCAGCTTCATCAATGACCATGTAGCGCAGACGGCGGAGGGTGAGGTTTCGAGGCCGCTGAATGAAGTCAACGAGGCGTCCAGGGGTTCCGACAAGAACGTCACAACCCATGCTGAGGAGTGAAATCTGCTCGCTGATAGGCACACCACCATACACGACACCAGGTCGCAGCATGGTGCGGTAGCACAGCTTGCGCGCCTCATTGAAGATTTGAATAGCAAGCTCGCGAGTCGGAACGACAATCAAAACGAGAGGCTCAGCAGTCACTTCGTCCATACCAGGACGGAAAGTGAGAGGGTTGGGGCGAGCGGCAGCTAGCTTCTTGGCCTTGCCCATCAGCTTGCTCAAAATTGGAATTAAGTAAGCGGCCGTCTTGCCAGATCCTACAATAGGGTCAGCTGTATTCAAAACACGTAAAGGATATGCCTACCTGTCTGAGCGATCCCGATAACGTCATGACCACCGAGGATCGACGGGATGGTGAACTTTTGAATAGGAGTGGGAGCATCATATCCGCAAAGCTCGATGTTCTCCAACATAGCGGGATGAATGCCACCACTCTTGAAGGAACCGATAGGTTCGATCTTGGTGGGTCCCTCCTGCTGGACCTCGATACTTTGGATTCTGGGAAATTATTAGCTAGCCCAAGAAACGATGAGACTCAGCAACTTACCGAGAAAAATCAAGCCCCTTTCGTTCGTGACGAGTGTCAGGTTCGCCGAAAAGCTCGAGCTCGAGCTCGGGACATTTGGGACCAACTTCACCATACTCGTCCTGCCAGGCGTAGGCACGGGCACTACAGCCCCAAGTCTGGGTGTCACCACCAGCAGCCAGAGACGTGTAGTCAAATGCCTGCGGCTCGGTCCAGCGACCGCGGGAGGCATCGTAGCCCTTAGGAGGCTCGGCCTGAGCGTCACCGTTCTGAGCCTCGGTGTTCTTCTCAGTGATGGGGAAGGCATCGGCCTCTTTGGTGGCAGGAAGTGCCTTGGACATGTCGCCAGTTCCCCAGGGATCCGACATCGTGTCTGAAACTATGAAGTGGTTGTTAGATTGGCCGCTCGGATGATATTGAGACAAACGGATAGAGAGAGGCTGTAGGGAATGGAGGAGACTTACTTCAAAGATGAGAGTCGGCAAAAACAGATGAGCTGTTGTGACAAGAAGGCCTTTGTGAGATGGAGATAGAAGCGGTGCGCTGCAGAAGTAGATGTTAGTAGGCTTTCCACCAAGAAGTCATAGATGGGATGCAGTAAGCCGACAAGCAAATCTAGACGAGGGAAAAAGAAGGGGCTGCACAGATGCGCAGGCAAAAACAAACCGGGAGAAGGAAGGCGGACGGAGAGAAACATACCTGACGAAAACTTCTCGAGAAAACAGTTGGCAGATATCCTCAAGCTTCTACTTTCTCATTAGAGTAGAATGAGGAAGAAAAGAAAGATCTCTGACTCGGCTCAAATGAAGCAAGCTGAGGCAGAGTGAAAATGAAAAGAAGGGCAAAGATCGAAGTGTGGGTGGGGAGGAAGGAAGGAAGGAGGAAGGAGGAAGGAGGGGAGAGGGAGTCCCTAGTACTTATAGGTACTAATTGTTGCCTAGCGACGCGCTGTGAAGGCAATGATTCACTGCAAAGGATAGGAAACAAAATCAGAAGAGGGGATAAGAGAAGGGAGTTACGAGTAACTGTGTTTGCTGGTCGAGGCAGGTGCCCGTGCCGCGTTCGTAGTGACGTGCCAGCCGGCTGCCATCTGCAGAACAAATAATTTGAGGCAAGTGCACCTAAATTCAAGGCAGCAAGCCACAGGAGAAATCTTGCAATCAATTTGTTAAATTCCCCAGAACGTATCATTCAATGGAAGGCCTAGATGTCGAAATGGGAAAATCGATGTGGTTATTGTTGGAGGAGGTCAGGTCAAGTCAGGGGGAGGCTATTGGAAGGAAGACGACAATACGAATGAAAGCCCCCATGATAGATAGAATACCTAGGTATGATTTACAACAAAATGCCAATCATCATATACTTGCATCGTACATTGCTTGCCTCAGTACTAAGATGACCGTTCTCCTCGACCTTAGCTGTACGGGATTTGTGAATGACAAATTTTGACAAGCTGAACTCGAATATAGGTCGTCCTGCTTTAGACCTGACGATATAACACTTGAAGAGTCCCTATTTTACCTAAATAGATCTTGTATTTTATATATGTTTAACTCGAGCGAAACTCTGGAAGTGTCGCCTACTTCAAGGAGAAGACATGCATGAGACGCATCTCATTCAACATCAAGTGCCATTTCAGTAAACCGCAAGCATGCAATCAGATAGTGGGAGTATTTAAGTGAGAAAGTAAGTAGTATCATTAGGGATCTATAAAAGCCTTTCACCAAAGGCTCAGGAGATCCTGGGTATCCATTGCCGTTGAACTCTCATATTCGCCCATTCCGTTTTGAAGCACTTGGTCCAGGCCAGCTGCCGCTCGGCCTGTAGCACCGCCTTCTTTCTTAGCTTGATCCGCGCCCTTCAATACTGCCTCTAAGAACCTTCGCTCAAAAACTCGTTGTCTCGCGTCTCGGCTAGGATACATTTCTCCTTCCTCGTCTCGTCTAGTGCCATATAGGTTGAGATATTCGAAAGCATTCGAATCCTGGGGTATCCGGTACAAGTTGTCCCATATCTCTGATTCATCTTCGGGAATCTCAGCTTCAGGTCGAAGGCCGGCTTCTAGAAACCGTGATAGGGTGGCGATCTGGCGGGCATATGTTACAGCGCCCTTGGCGCTAAGTCCAGATTTTGTACCAGAGGACCATCCGGCTTTTGGGATTTTCAGTGCCCATCCCATCATAGCACAAAAACTGCTCAAGGTTTTGACCCAACCACCAGGGCACACAACCAACTCGTTCTCCGCCACATCCAGAAGCCATTCCATTACGCCTAGTGAGTCGTTGCTAATATCTGCTGATAGATGTGTCATGCCTGCTCGGACGAACATGATGGCTTGCTCTACACTGTGTCTGACCTCTTCAGATGGAAGCTCTCTGAAAAGCTTGAGAAGTTGACTTCGGACTGGTGTCGAGCTATCTGAGATCAAAGGGAGCAATTTGACAAGCACCGCATGTGTCCCTACAGGATTGACTGGAGGCTCTGAAGAAAGTTGCGACGTAAGATAGGCCAAAGCTTCCCTCCTTTGTTTGTCAGATTTCGAAGAAGATGCAAGTGATAGATTGTGCTTGAATTGTTGAACGACATCAGGTGCGACTGCTGATAATGATTGGTGTCCCATTACAATCGCTATGACTTGTCAGTAACTGAAAGATGCAGACAACGTGACTCTTCGTCTACCTCTGGACTTGAAACTTGTGTCTGTGAAGTTGGAGGCTTTTGCCTTGTCCTTTCCAACCTTGAACTTCGGTTTCTACATCATGATTGTGAGTTCATATTTTTGCAAGACTGTGACGGCCGATACATACTTGGAAGTCCTTCTGCTTCTCACGCTTTTTCTTGTTACTGGAGCCCATGATGTCGGTTTATTCGCTGTGAGAGATAATGGCAGTCGATGTAGAGATTCAATGATGTTTGGTGATTGCGATCGTAATACGGAGATGCTGCCAGTAGGTACTTTGAGATTTAGATTCTCAGATCACTGATAAGATCTACTTTCCTTAATGGGTTTCTCAAAATTTTAGCGGTGGCAAGTGGCAGAATATGCGTCCGGCCAGCCTGCCCCGCGACCTCCCTGTCCCCTATCTAACCACGCCGGGAGCTGATAAGCCAGGTCTACCAAAGCAGCAACACCACATTTAGAATGACAGACACGACACTGGTATGCTGCCTCGCAATTTGATGGTGGTTCCATATGTCTTACCAATTTATAGGCCAACGGGCACGATGCCCTCGAGGAGAAGCTCAGTCGCTTGTCGAAGAAGCCTGGTGTGAAAGCTAGCATTGTCCTCGACCGCGCTACAGGCGCGATCCTCAAAACAAGCGGACAAGTCGACGCCTTACAGACCTCCAAGTCTCGAACTACATCTACGGCCACAACTTTCTCCAACGAAACCCCTGCGCTAGAAGAGAACGAAACACAAGGAGTCGAGCAGTTTGCAGCGATCGTCTGGAACTATGTGAACAGCTCCGGGAATCTGGTCCAGGAGTTGGACGGTGAGGTAAGAGCGGTGTTCGGCAACATGGAAGTTCGCTGCTGATACTTGATAGGACGAAGTGAAGCTTCTACGGTTACGGACAAGGAAACAGGAATTGGTCATCGTGCCGGATCCCAAGTATCTGCTTATCGTTGTGCATGATACGCCGCCAGCTTGAGCTTCGAAACATTCTTGTCTGAGTCTAATAATGCTTCAGCAGACTAGAGCCAATCGCTTGTTGGGTGCTGCTGAAGGATTGAGGAACGAGACTCCTTGAATCAAAGAACATGTTTGCTTCATCGGCTGTCTATCCCTATGCGACAGACCATGAAACAGAAGATACACAATACCCAATGTTGGCCGATGTTGCGTGTAATCATGGGCCTGAGTAGTGTAAGAGATCTTCATTATAACTACAATTCTTAGGTTGGTGGTTGGTAAGGCAAGATGCATACATTACTGTGCCTCAAAAGGAAACAACATTGGCAATTTGGGCTGGACTTTGCGCCCTTGCCACCATTCCACTACCCGATTTTATATTACCTTGCATCCGTTGCTCCGGGTGCTCTCATGGTGCGCGCGCAATCTTATTGAGCCGGCAGGCACAACAGAGACGGCAAAGACAACGCCGCTGCAAGTTGCCGCGTGTTGCGAGGGATTAAATGGGCTGAGCAAGTATAACACAGCTAGGTTGTACCCCTTGTTTCGCAATAGCAGTTTACGACAAAAATGGTGGTGGCAGGAGTGGAAACGCTAAAACAATCGTTAGCAAAGAGCTCGGAAGGATCTAATGATGGTTAAGACAATCGAGGATCGTACTTAAATATCGGCAACCAACACAATTGAACAGCAATTCCACCCCACACTTGTGACGGACCAAGTTGCAAACGTGAGCTCCATCATCATTCACAAGCACAAGCAGGGTCTGCGTACAAGTCTGTCTGTATCCGTATGAGAGGATTGCGCGCGCGCACCTCCCTTGTGCGCACGTTTACGGATTTGCAGAGCGAGAAACCTTGCTCTTTGCCAGATACCTATCACGTTGCAGCCTACGTTGAAAGAAGGTTGCCACTATTGCAGGGCTGATACTCGGTCAATGAGTTAAATGTCGAAAACGTTGATACTGACAAAGTAAGTTGCCAAGCGCAAATAGTTGCCGATTTTGTACATAGTAACGCAACAGCCTTTATTGCACTATCCTGGGTAACAGCATCTCGAACCAGCTGATCAATACAGAGTACTGAACAATTGCTGCAAGATGTCTTGGCACGAATCGCAATTCTCCCTGGCTCGCTTCTGGCAACGGCGGTTTCGAAACACGTCTGCGGATCGGCCTCCACTTTGACATGTTCATTTCCACAGGGAAGAGACCCACAAACTCACTCGCCTCAGGGTATCAGAAAAGTTGGCCGCTGTAAGCATGAGAGACGAAATTAGTGAGCCAGTTCATGCCATTCAGACCGGATCTTTGGGTTGCTTATTTTTGCGCCCCAAAACCTAGAGGTTGACTATTCTGTTACACTAGCTCACAAGCTTCCTCCAACCTAAGAAGTGAGTCTGTTTGTCAATACGTACGCCCACACATCTGGATGGCCACAGATAACATTGTCGTCGTCGTTAGACAGTTCAACTTCACTAGCAAGGATCAAGCATGGAGCTCGCGGGTGCTGGGATCCTCAAAACCCGATTTTGTTCGGAGGCATCATGCAACAAGTTTACTTACTGTGCGGTCTGTTGCAAGACTGAAGTATAATATATGCCCGGGCCATAGGCCAGGTCATGGATAATATGTCGACCTCACTGCTGGATCCGCACCCGTGTATTCACCCACATCAACGGCGCATCGACACAAATAGCAGATCACCTTGGTTTTATCCATACTAAGGTGTAACGGCCCATGGTCCTCCCGGTCCTAGGCCCACACTCCGGATTGTGCTCGCCAGGTAATTATATCCGCCGCGCGTGGAGACCGTCTTATTGTTGCACGAACAAGAGAGAAGTGAAAGAGGGGCATTTACCTGCTTCCGATAACCTGAGACAGCCGTTGAAGATACCCAGAAAAAGCATTGGGCTTTACTTGCATACGTACGTGGACCAACCGGTGAAGAAACATGTTTGAGTAGAAAAACAGATACGATGCCAACCATGACTCTGTCTAACACTTTGCCGTGTTGTCCCTCAAAGATCAAGACCGCCATCTATTTTCGAATTCCAGCTGACGAATTGTGAATGCTGAATGTGCTGGAGCCAGTGCAAGCGCAATTGTTATTCAACTCTGGAACGAAAACCGTAACTGACGGCCGTGACGCTTAGGAAAACACGGGACTTGGCTTGGTTGAGCAGAGGATTTGGTCTCTTTATCCAGACTGGCATTGATGTAATTGCAGTTGTCAATCCCCAGGCTAACCTGCTCGTCGAGATCAAACCGACCCTTCGGCGGCGGATGCCCGCAGTGCGTCGAGTTGTTGTGCAAAAAAAGGTCGAAGATCCATCCTATTCAACATGCCACTGACCAAAACAAGGCCGTCGCCACGAGCGTCTGCCATGAGCAGCTTCAGCGACGAAACAAACAGGTCGGGAGAAACAGACGACAGGCCCAGGTTGGGGATGAACGATGATCATGAGAATGCGCCCAGGAGAAAGCGACAGCATGGACGACAATGGTCTCGCGCATCTCGGAGAAACACGAGCGTCATACCAAACAGATCCGATGCCGAGGTTCAGAACGAGAACATCGAGAACAACGAGGACGAAACCGTTGACGAGTCTGGTACTGTAGATACAGTTCCATCCGCATCGACCGGGGGTCGCTTCAAGCGTCCGGATTTTGTACTTCAGGGTTTAATCACTCGAGCCAAAAATCGTGTGAGGGATCGCAACGGGAGAGGGGAGAAAGGCGATGAAGATGTAAGTCAAGCCTTGATTCTCAAATGTTGTTGCCCTTCGAGACATCCACTACGACAATGTATCAATTCATCCGTCATGACTGCGCGTTGTCACCAATTGAAAGTCCATTTGAGAGACATTGCGACATCAGGCCATTGCGTCAGGCCAACCCAGCGTTGCGGGCTATGGCGATCGTTGGTCATATCATGCCATTGTCCATTGACAGCCCTGAATTGGCCCCTCAATGGGCTCAGTTCGGGGCGCCTTTGGCCGATGGTATGGATGGATGTCATGATAGTCCTGTGTCATGTCAATTTCCCATCGTTCATTCCTTCCCTCATCTTTTTTCTTTCTTTTCTTTCCTTTATAATCATTTTCATCCTGCTTCCCAATTGTATCACTACACATTGCATTCTTTCAATAGGTACCTGCACTGCAACAGCTACCACAACCCTCCAAAGCTCACCTGACCCAATTGACTGACTCTCTAGGTTCCATCGCTGCAACAGGAACAGAGTGACGCTCCCATCCTTTCTCCTTTGAGTAACAAGTCGTTCTCCCCGCATTCTCCTCCGCCACGAGCCGCTCCCCCCGACCGAGGCTTCCGCCGCAAATCCCCACCTGTAGCTTCTACGGGGATATTCCAGGGTACCAAGACTAAGACAAGGACTGCCACTAAGACGCCCTTGACGCCTACGTCTTCATCGTCACAGTCGCCGTCACATTTACCACAGGCTCTTATTTCCCCGCGTTCACCTCCGGATCAGAACAAGCCGCTCCCACCTCCTCCACCGACTCCGGGTTCCTTGTCCGACAAGGAAAATGCTACTTCTCCCCCGCCCAAGCCCGTCTTGAAGCTAAATCGAATCATGTCTACTCTCACTGAGTCCGAGATCGAGAAGCTCTTCTCCGGCGCTCCTCAGTACTTTGCCCGTAGCGAGGGGCATTGCTCTGGTGCCCCCAATCCTAGCGTCGCGTTTCCCTTTGATGAGGCATTGGAGATTCGTGACCTCACTGACCATGTACAAATCGAAGACCGAGCATGGAGCGGTCTCACAGCATGGCCTCACCTAACTCGGGACCTTAACCAGGATGCCGCTGCCCGAGCGAAGGCTGTCGACTCGCGCAAGGCGCACTTCTTTATCCGTTGCCGAGAGCGTCCTAATATGCTGAGCATGCAGGGCCTGGAGAAAGGAACTATGGGCTTCTCAGCTGCTCTTGAGCTTGCTGTTGGCGATGCCCTCGAAGAGGAGCAATTCGGCTTTGACAGCCTCGGCAAGAAAGCCAATGCTATCGTCGAGGCACGTGAGCGCATGCTTTCCCCGCTGGGTTACCTGCGTCGCCTTGCTGAGACTGAACTGATGGATCGTCTCAGGCGAAACTCTGAACTATACCGAGTGAATGATCTTCGCAAGAAGACTTCTGTTCAGACTTACCAGGATCTCTTTCATTCTTTCATGCGGCCATGCAATTCTGTTGTCGATAAGCGCGACCACTACAGCTTGGCTAACCAAATTAACGCTCTGATTAAGTGTCTCGGAACCGCCAATGTGTGGTTCGACTTCACCCATGTTGAGTGGAGGATCAGACTGGGACAGATTCTTTGGGGAGGTGAAGATAACGATGAGCTGGAGGATACTTCATCAATTCACGATACCCACAATGCAAGTGAGAGAGCTGAGGAGAAGTACTGGCTCTTCATGCAAATCCTTGTTGCTACTGAACTGCTCATCCGACTAGATGCCATCACGGAGGGTGAGGAATATGGGGTCGAGGCTTTCCGGCCTGTTGACGTTGTTCACTTTGAGCGAGCCGCTACTCCGATGGTCAAATGGTCGCTGCATCTTGCTCGAAGCTGGCTTGACAATATCGAAATAGACAAAGTTCAAGAGAAGCATTCGCCCAGTTCCAAGACAGCGGGGCCATCCACGCCTCCTCCAGCGACAGGTTGGCTGGGTTCTCTCGTCAGCAAATTCACCTTCCGTCAGCACCACGAAGACAAAACGACAGCCAGTCATAGCTATACTATTAAAGGCCGTAATCCGCAGCAACAAGTGGACGGGCTCACCCATTTTGCAAAGAAACTTCTGTGGCCCGGAATCGACACGTACGAGGGCCTCATCGCAAATAATGCACGTCGATCCATCATTGGTCTGGTGCCAACCCCTACTCCTGCAGTTGCTCTTGATAATACAGCCAAGAAGTCCTCTGAGACGAACGGATCCAAGCGATCGCTGTACTTCGGATCATATGACCAGAAGGACAAGTCACGGCCGCAACGACGAAAGCTTGCAGCAGCGCTCCATCCTTCTGGCTGGCTTTCAAAATCATATGTTTATGGTTTGATGCTCCCTGGAGATGGCTTGTGTCATTTCCTGATGGCCACACTACTTGAGAACGACAGCCGCGCCATGGAGCGTTTGGGCTCATTTGCCAACTTATGTGGAGGATTTGTGTACTCAGGCAAGAGCTTCTGGAGCACATCGTGTATTGTGGGCCGAGTCATTGCAGCAGGTCAAGGTTCCGCCGAATGCATGGGGTGGGTCTCTAGTGACATTCTTCCCCTTGGCATTGATGAAGGCTGGGTGAATATTGAGGTGGGAGACGTAGCTGGTAGGTTCTCGCACGTGCCAGTGATGAAGACCAACTAACAAATAACAGAAGATATGGCTCATTTGGGTAAGAAAGCGAGACTATGGGCAAAGAAGCGAATCGAGCGTGAATCTTCCATCCTTGGAGATGCGGACGAATACTCTTGTTTCCCTGCGGACTTTATCATCCCACACGAAAATAGCTACTCGACACCTCCTCCGATGATTAGCGTTACCTTCCGATCGCTAGAGCTCATGTCATCCGATCCAAACAAGGCTATTCCCGCGAGGACAACTGAGGACCCTGGATTATTATCGTTGCCAGCCACGGTCAATTTTGCCGTAGCCATTGATGGATTCACAGCCGAAAACTTCTCGCTCTCTCTGGACTACGATATTAGTTTCGTAACGGCGCACCCGTGCTCACCTTCTCATCGAGTTCGTTTCATTAAATCGCCGTCAAGCCCAACAATACAGCAAATTGACGTATCTGGGTCTGACACGTTCGGGCAAGGCTCTCGGCCTGCTAATCGCACAGGTATGAACACCACGTCTGTATGGCTTGCGGTTTAACTAACTCTGTTCTCAGGCCATCCATTGCACAAATGGTATAATTACGCTGTCATACATATATCGGAGCTTTTAAAGCGTCAACACACCCCACTTTCAGAGCTCCTTGCAGCCCCTCCAACTCATCGTCGTACACCGTCGCGGATGGGAAGCGACCGAGTTCTTGTCATTGACTGCATCACCAACTTATCCGAAGTGCCTCAGTCTCCCACCATCGAGAGGCTCACCTCAAAATATAATATCGTTCAGCGAAGAGGCAGTTTCCCTGCCGCGGAACAAATGCATTTCGAGTCCAGGAAACGACAGTTCGGCTCAGACATGGAGATTCTGGTTCGTGCGCTCTGCGCTCAAAAAGGCTGGAATGCCATCATCAGTCGACGAAAGAGAGGATGCCTGGCTTGCGCTATTCGTGAAGCCGGGGCATTGCAGTGGAAGGTTATTATCAGGGTGGAGTAAACGAAGCTCACCTCTACCATCACGAGCTTATGATATGGCGTTTATGTTATGGTGTATAATGTTTTGTGAAATAGGGTCTACCAACAGCTGTCACTGTCGTAGACTGGTCAAAGTTGCTGGTGTGTTATGCTACCTATATATGCATGTCTAGGTTCGCTGGATATCAAATTTCGGGTCGTAACCCGTGATTTATGTACAATGATTGTACATCCAAGTACAGTTATATCCTTATCTCTCTTTTATATCATAACAATAGAAGACTAGAAAATGAAAGCCCCTTCTACGTATTCATCATGATTCTTTGTCGGCTCTTGTAAGTAAGTGTGTGGGCATTGTACATTTCCCTTTTAGGCAGGTCGAGATCCTACGCCACGTTACCCCGTCCAAGGAAGCGCCACAATTCAAGCCTCACCCCAGTCCAATTGACCGGACAGGTCGCGCGAGCTAAGAGGTAATTGCGACAACCATCGACCGAGCATCACTTCTCCTCATCACAACAGCAAAGATGTCGCCCCCCAAAGACCCCAGAAGAACCGACCTGAGTAAGTACCACATCTGAAGCTCTTAGCCAAAAGTTGTGCGCAAACTTCTAGCGCCATTCGATTGTCACAATTGCGCCAGCAAGCTAACTTGATGACACAGTCGTCCCTTACCAAGAGCCCAAGAGCTCGGGCGAGTCGACCGATATCTCCTCGACAATGTCCACCACACTTCCAATGGCGGCTATGTTCACGCGCAACAAGCTTGTGGGATGGTACGTAGTCCCAACGATTTCTCTTGACTGCGGAGACATGGCGCGATAGCGACGAAGCGATACAGGATATGCAACGGGATCACTAACGACTTTTGGTATGAATAGGGCTTCTGTTGTTTTCTCTATCCAGAGCTGGCTCGGTGAGAGCGAGGATTCCAAGAAGAACTCCACCACTCCTGGATACTTTTCGGTCGGCATGTCAAGTATGTTTCCCTCACACATCCAGCAGCAAGAACACGATGTCTAACGAAGCGCAGTTATGGCTCTTGTCGTCACTTATCTACCTATCTTCCTGCCTCCCGTTGGTGGAAAGCAGGCTTCTGGCACCGAGGCCCCTGCTCCCGTTCCCCTGGCATAATCAAGCAGTGGGCTGCTCGAGGAGAAATGTATAATAGCGGATGGTCCGTACAAGAACGGGTGAAGGTCATATTATCTAGGATTAATTGTTATGGAGCGTTATATTTTGCATCTCGGTAACGTTTGACACAAGTCTCTGAGCAGAGAGATTTGTAGTCATGAGATCTGTACTGCGAAGTCTTTCCCGTGAGAATGGGAAGTCCGGGTACCAGCACGTTTCCACCAAGTATCTTGCGCGGCGACTACTATGGTCAAATACTGGGTTACCCCGACGCAGTTTCGTTAGAAACAATGTCTGGCATGTCCAGGGCGCCCGCAGTATTCAACCTTTGTTAGTTCTCGCTTACCTACGTTGCGTTCTATCGAACCAAATTTGTTTTTAGCGTATCTAGGTGATTGACGAGTAGCCTTGTAATTCACATGTGAAGTAAAGCATGGCAAGGCATTTAAATATACAGGCTGGCTTCATTAATTAACATTGTTGTTGATATAACACCAACACATTCATCTGCAATGACTTGATTAGATTCAGGCTGCGCGAAAAATGCAATTCGAATAGGTTTGTCTTAAGGCCAATCGATACAAGTACCTAGTCAAAGCTACCTACTAACTTAGCATTGCACATAGTCTGTACTTCTCATCCTTGTGAATTCTGTGATCGTGCTTGATATAACTAGTAGTGAGCGAGCTCGGTTCAAAGGTACGTGCTCTACACTACCTGTGTAGGTAGTAGATAGCCAGTGGTCTGAGTAGCATAAACTGACCGGGCTACTAATTTCGTCGCTGCGATCCATCAATTATTCTCCATGATACCCTGCCCGAGGACTACTAATTCTGGGGACTAACCAGTACCGCGGGGTTACTTGGTTTCACAGTGTCCAACAGTGTGGTGGGGTCCATCCGTTCACATCCAGTCCCCTGAATCTGAGTGTCAGAAAACACCGAACAGTTATGGGCCAGTGGTAGGTAGGTCGCAAAATAATATATGACTAGTGCAGGTTAAGCAAAAATATCAGCACATATTCAGGGAATTTGTTAGCTGAAGCTGATCTAGTATTTTCAGTAGTCGCTAAGCTTGTATCAACTTTTATGCGCCATCTAAGTAGTTGGCCAATGTGATCTTGTGATTTATGATACCCCTCGTTGGTTGCCGGGGCAATTCGTTATATCATTTTTAGCAATAAACGATACCTCATGCAAAGTTCTTTATACTTGACGGCTTCACGAAATAACACATATCCTCACAACGACGCTCACCGCCCAGCCTGCGGAATATACCGAAGACTGACAGTGCATTTCCAACTCAACTCTAAACGTAAGCCAGGTGCTCGTTTCGATTTTAACCCTCGAACCGCCCTCTTGTCGAAAGAGCAGCCCAACTTGTCCAAAACTGCCCCGCGTCAACCCAACACACACCCCTCAAGACATCGAAAAGTTGGCCGCCCAAAGTATAAGAGACGAGACCTGTAAGCCAGTTCGTGCCATTTCAACTACCTATACTTTTAGGTTGTTTATTTTTATATCCTAAAGTTTAGAGACTAACGTTACTTTTATTTATTAGAACTCAGCATCATGGTTAACGAACGTGCGCCCCCAAAGGCGTCTCTACGAGAGACTACATCCCGCGAGCTCTCTCCTGACGATGATATCACGACCCTTATCACTGGTGCCACCAGTACTCCCACATTCGGTCATCCTACCAAGATGATGTCCTCTCGTAAGCAGAGAGCAGACCCTTTCATACGACAGAAGACCCGTCCCGAACACCATATCGATAACCGAAGCAACAACAGCGGTACCAGAATCACAGGCCCCAAAGGCCCTACATATCACGACCGAAGAGCGCCACCGCTGCCGATGTTCAGCTCAGACGCCCCACCTGCATCATCCCATGCACCCTCCAGGAACTACGGCGAGGAGACCTTTTACACAGACCCTGCCAAGGCAAGCGCCGATTTGAAGGCCCTGCTTGAGGGTGGCATGGAAGAGGGCGAAGAGGAAGGCGGACAGCCGGATGGCGAGAAGAAACCAGAAGCAACAAAAGATGCAAAAGATGGCACGGTAGATGGCCTCAAGGTCAAGCTGCTGCCTCATCAGGTCGAAGGTGTTGAGTGGATGCGTGGACGAGAACTAGGTCCTGTGAAACGAGGTAGGGTACCCAAGGGAGGTATCCTAGCCGACGACATGGGTCTTGGAAAGACACTTCAAACAATCTCACTCATCCTCACCAACCAGAAGCCAGCTAAGAACGCCCCTGGCTGGAAGAAGCACTTTGAAACGATTGAAAAGACAACACTTGTCGTGGCACCCTTAGCTCTGATTCGCCAGTGGGAACACGAAATTAATGATAGAGTGGAAAAGAGTCATGGCCTCAAAGTTTGTGTCCATCATGGGCCCAACCGCACCAAAAGGTTTAAGGATCTTGCCGCCTACGACGTTGTTATCACTACTTATCAGATTCTGGTCTCGGAGCATGGAAACTCATCTGATGCCGAGAATGGATTGAAGGCGGGCTGTTTCGGCTTGCACTGGTGGCGAGTTGTCTTGGATGAAGCCCACACCGTCAAGAACCGAAACGCAAAGGCCACAAAGGCATGCTACGCCCTAAATTCGGAGTATCGATGGTGTTTGTCCGGTACGCCTATGCAAAACAACCTAGATGAGCTTCAATCTCTCATCAAGTTTCTCCGCATTCGACCTTATGACAATCTAAAGGAATGGAAGGAACATATCGATCTGCCCTTGAAGAACGGCCGAGGTCACATTGCTATTCGAAGACTACACAGCCTTCTCAGATGCTTCATGAAGCGAAGAACCAAAGAAATTCTCAAGGAAGATGGCGCGCTTAATCCTGGTGGTAAGCCTTCTACCAAGGGTGAAGGCTCCTCGACGGGTTTCAAGGTTACTGAGCGCAAGGTCGTCACTGTAGCGGCTGAGCTATCGCCTGCAGAGCGCAAATTCTACGATCGACTAGCAGCCCGAGCAGACCAAAGTCTTGAGAATCAGATGTTGCAAGGCAAAGTCAATTACGCCAACGCTTTGACTCTGTTGCTCCGACTTCGGCAGGCCTGTAACCACCCCAAACTTGTTGAAGGCAAGCTAGAGAAGGACAAGGATGCAATGTCGATAGGATCTACTCAGAAGAACCAGGAGGCAGACATCGATTCTATGGCCGATATGTTCGCTGGGATGGGCATCGTTTCTAAGGATTGCAACATCTGTGGTCGAGGTTTGAGTAGCGAAGACAGCAAATCAGCCAAAGACATCTGTGCGGAATGTCACGCTGACCTAGCATATTTTAACGACCATGAACGACCAGAGAAGCCAGAGCGAGCAAAGAAGTTGAAGAAAACCAAGTCCAAGGGCAAGAAAGAAAACAAGAAAGAGGGGACCAAAAAGAATATCGATAGAGAGGTTATCGAGGTTAGTGATGAAGACGATGAGCCCCACAAGACAACCTCAAGACGATCTCGCAACCGAAACGCTGTTGTCGACAGTGATGATGAGGATATAATGTCGCCACCAAAGGCCACTCGAAAGCCCCGAAACCGCAACGCTGTCTTGGACAGTGACGAGGAGGAGGAAGCCGAAGGTTCATGGCTCGTTTCAGAAAATGAGCAAGGCTCACTTCATCTCGGAAAGGCTGGCGGCGAAGAAGACGAAAACGCTGAGGGCGGGGGCGATTCTATAGGCCCCGAAGATTCTGAGGATGAGGAGAGTAAACTCGAAGATAAGAGTAACTTGAGCAGCTTTATTGAGGACGATGAAGCCTCTGACTCTGATGACTCTCTGGCATCTCTGACTGATCTTACGAAGCGTATGGCTGCACAGACACTGGACGATAGAAAATCCAAGTCTGCAAACACAAAGGCCAATACAACTGCTACCTCCGAATCTTCTGACTCGGACTCCAGTTCAGGATCTGAGTCAGATTCCGATTCCGATTCCTCTGGCTTATCTTCTGACGAAGATGACAGTGTCTTCTATCCTTCGCGCGACCCTAACTCTCCACAAGTCCTTGCTTCCTCGAAAATTCGAGAACTCATCAAGATTCTTCAGAAGGAAGTCAAGGAACACAAATTCATTGTCTTCTCTCAATTTACCTCTATGCTTAACCTGGTAGAACCTTTCTTCCGTAAGGAGCGGTTCCGCTTTGTGCGGTACGATGGTAGCATGAAGAATGATGAGCGAGAAGAAAGCCTACGAAGTTTGAGGAGCGACCCTGAAACGCGAATTCTGCTGTGTAGTTTGAAGTGCGGTAGTTTAGGACTTAACCTCACAGCGGCGACCAGAGTTGTCATCCTCGAGCCCTTCTGGAACCCAGTATGTGTCTCATCCCCCTTCCTACTTCTTCCTTTCCTTTCCCTTCTTACTCCTTACTCCTTTATAAGAGACATAGTAACTGACTTACCTGCCTAGTTTGTGGAAGAACAAGCTATCGACCGTGTCCATCGTCTCACGCAGACTGTCGACGTTATCATCTATAAGCTTACTGTTTCCAACACAGTTGAGGAACGCATTCTAGAACTGCAGGACAAGAAGCGTGAACTCGCCGAGCAGGCTATCGAGGGTGGCATGCGCAAGGAGGCCCTCAAGCTTGGTCTCAATGAGATCATCAATCTTTTCAAACCAGGCTCTTCTGCGGATAACCCTAGCCTGATCACCGACACTGTCGGCGATGAAAGCTTTGATGAAGAGGTACGCAGAGCGGCTTCGATGCTGAGGCGACCGGAACGACCCAAGAAGGAAGAGAGCTCTATCTACGGCCGAAGATGGTAAAATGTTGATTTCTAACTGATTTTAATGAATGTACGGCTTTAGAAATGAAGGAAAAGGAAGGAAGGGCGTTTGAGAAGGCTATAGGATTTCATGACACGGTTTAATGAATGGTTAGTCCTTTTTATCATTATTCGAGCATAAGAGACGAAATAAGCATGTCAATTTATGTTATTTGGACTATGCTCTTAGGTTATATATATATATTATGCTCCTTGGCAATTCGTAGTATCTTTTAACACAGAGGCCATCGGCCATCTTGCACAATTCATCATATTGATTTTAAGAAACAAGATGGAAAGCAAGTGCCTGTACCTTATTTAGCGAGCCAAAGCTTTGGCAAGTCTTATCAATATAAATGCATGATTGCTTGCATACTTGCAAACCTTCACAGGAGACATAAAAGAATCAGGATTGTAGAAGATATATGCTTTCTATTGCAGAATCGTAAATCTGTTGATGCTTACATTACATACAATCTCATGCCATGTAAAAGAAAACCCTTTCAGATATATATAAAAAAAGAGGGCAGCCGGTTAATGGCCGCCATGTAATGACGCCAGACCCAAATGGTAAACAGTTGCTCAAATTCATCACGAAAAAAGATCGCTTTCCCCTTTTTTTCTCCCTTCTTATCCTTTTCCTTAGACAACGGGGCCGGCCTTGACGACATCCTCGGTGGCTTCGCTCTCGTACTTGGCGAAGTTCTCGCGGAAGAGCTTGCCAAGCTTGACAACCTCGGTGTTGAAGCTATCCTCTCCAGCGGTCCAGGCCTTGGAGGGGTTGAGAAGTTCTGAAGGAACGTTGGGGCAGGTCTTGGGGACCTGGAGGTTAAAGACACCGTAGTTCTCGTACTCAACGTTGGCAAGGTCACCAGAGTGGATGGCGTCGAGGATGGCACGGGTGTACTTGAGGGGGCATCGCTTGCCGCCCTGGGCGAAACCGGCACCGACCCAACCGGTGTTGAGGAGCCAGGCGTTGGCCTTGTGTGTCTCAATCTTGTCGGCAAGCATCTTGGCGTACTTCATGGGGTGCAGAGCAAGGAAGGGCTGGGCGAAGCAGCTGGAGAAGGTAGCCTGGGGCTCGGTGACGCCGTCCTCAGTACCAGCCATCTTGGAGGTGTAACCAGAGATGAAGTGGAACATGGTCTGGGCGCTGTCAAGCTTGGAGATAGGAGGCAGGACACCGCGAGCGTCGCAAGTGAGGAGGATGATGTTGGAGGGAGAGTTGGGGGAGAGGCAAGGAATCTTGGCGTTGGAGATGTACTCGATGGGGTAAGCGCATCGGGTGTTCTCAGTGAGGGTAGCGTCGTCATAGTCGACCTCACGGGTGAGAGGGTCGAAGACGACGTTCTCAAGGACGGAACCGTATCGGATAGCACCGTAGATATCGGGCTCCTTCTCAGCTGACAGACCAATGGTCTTGGCGTAGCAACCACCCTCGATGTTGAAAACACCGTTGTCAGACCAGCAGTGCTCGTCGTCACCGATGAGGGCTCGGTTGGGGTCGGCGGAGAGAGTGGTCTTGCCAGTTCCAGAGAGACCGAAGAAAAGGGTGACATCGCCGTTCTTGCCCTCGTTGGCGGAGGAGTGAAGAGTGAGGACGTTGTGCTTGATGGGCATCTCGTAGAAAAGAACAGTGAAGACTCCCTTCTTCATTTCTCCAGCGTACTCAGTACCGAGGATGACCATCTCCTTCTGCTCGAAGTTGATGGCAACTGATGTACCGGAGGTCATACCCTCGGTGTATCGGTTGGCAGGGAACTTGCCGGCATTGTAGATTGTGTAGTCGGGGTGGAAGTCGTTGAGCTCCTCTCTTGTAGGTCGGATAAGCATGTTTCGCATGAAGAGAGCATGGTAGGCGCGGGCGCAGATAACTCGGACCTTGATGCGGTACTTCTCGTCCCAGCCGGCAAAACCGTCAATGACATAGATACGGCTTCGGGTGTTGAGGTAGTCGACAGCACGTTCTCGGTTGATCTTCCAGACCTGTATTGATTATTTTGTCAGTCAATGTTTTAATGAGAAGGCTATGATAGATGAGATGATTCGGGGAAAGAGATCCGGCCACCATCCCATAACGGGTTAAAGGCAGTCGGGTCGGAAGGAATCGTAGACGGGAAGAAAAGAGGGGCATGTCACGGCCGACAGCATCGGAGGTCGGTACAGACGTCTCGGATTGAGTCCGCAGACCAGACCAGAGAGGAAAGTGAGCGTGTGAGGACTGAGACTGCGGGGTGAAGATTGCCGACCCCATGACGCACGCCACCCCGGAACAACCAGGGGAAAGCCAAGCGAACAGGTACCATGGCGTTGAGCCAATGAACCGCTAGAGAACCACTCGGCCAGGCCTGTACCAACCAGCGACCAGGCAATTGGGTAAGAGAATAAGCATGAGTGGACAGGCCGGTCAAAGCCATGACGCCCATGCTGCGGGTATCCTCGGGGAGGCCCCAATTGCAATTGATTCTGGTCGCTGGATTGGACAAAGCCGTCGGTCTAGACGTTTTGTTTTGTCTCGGTTCGTTCGTCTCGTTGGCGTCAAGCTCGCTCGTGATGCTGGCAATTCTTCTTGTGTGACTGAGGTCGGAAGACAAAAATCCAAATACCACAACAACCGAGTCTCAATCGATCATGTGCACGGGTATGATGTGTAATGTGCTTGGGCAAAGCGTCGAATATTTCTTACCTCAGGAGTCATGGGCTTGTTGACAGGTCCCCACCTATTTTTTTTGTTAGCTATCTGATGACCACGACTCATGCGCTCGACAATGGAACTCTATCGCCGGCTTTTCGGGGGTTGACATACCAGATGTTGTCTTTGGAAGAAGCCTCCTCGACAATTCGCTTGTCGAGAGGAGATCGACCAGTCTTAGCGCCAGAGTAGGCAGTCAGGGCACCGCTGGATGTGATAGCGGTACCAGTCTCGTAGACAAGAGCATCCTCGTAGAGGGCAGCGACTGAAGGGTTGGGGATCTGGGCAGTGCCATGTTAGTGACCGCTGCGTTTGAATGAGTTGCATAAGTATTTCTTACAATAGCGACACGGTCGTAATCGATGTGAGCCTTGTCGTGGAGCTCCTGTTCTAGCTCGGTGTGCTCCTGGTGGGGACTGAAGCCTGTGTTAGTTGACCTGCACAGATATTTGCATATCATGAGAAACATACGTAACACCGGTAGGGTGGAGGGAAGTCTTGTTAACGTTGTTGGGAAGCACTGCGACAGGGTCAGTATTATTTTTTTGGACATGAATTGGGCGTAGTGATTCAATCATGGGAATGGCAGGTCGTGTGAGGGCATCATGACAAGTCTGCCAAGGGGTAAAGACAAGACTCACTCTTGAAGAAATCGGTTCCTGAAGCCTGGATGTTTGAGCCTGGACCTTTGATGAAAGTTGGATTTGAATAGAGAGAAGCAGCTTTGAAGACGGGGTCATTCATGGCTTTTATAAAAGCTTCACGAGCAGCTTGAGATTTGAAAGTAAACGCCCTGGGGTGAGCTATACAAGGTGTGGCCCTCCGCAAACTGGGCACTTTAGATAGTGCCCGTTTGCCATGGCCAAAACCGAGGATGGAGTAGGATGGGGACGGATAGTGAGCGAAGCTTTGACTGGCAGAGACAAGCGCGTAGTGGATCCGGCGAGGCGTTGCAGGTGACGGGCACGATATTAAGTCGGAAGAGATTCCTTGGTACCAGGACAAGGTCAAGGTGACGGTGACGGGACGGGAAAGGTCATGATGAGAATGGTACAAATGTACCCGACTCAGTCTGGGAGCCAGCTTTAGGATGGGTTATTGCGGGACGGAAGGGGGTCACAAAACGTAACCCAAACCCCCGGTCCACGTCCGTCCAGACTCTTGACAAGAATGAGGGGAGAAAGCGTCAGAGTTTTGGCGGGGAGAATGGACTAAACTAAGCCCAGGCCAGGAAGATGCCGGAAGACGTCGGTTCTTGGTTCAGGGAATTGTAAACAGGCAAGATGAATGGGTGGGCGAACGAATGGATGGATCCTGAGACTGTTTTTTCGCGATGGATAATGCCGAACGATGGGATGGGTACAGGAACGCCTTCACTTGACGGTAAAAAAGAATATTGAACGGCACTGTATGTAGAAGACGGTAGGTATGTAGGTACGTAGACTCTCTTCACCTCGCTACTGGTGTTGTTGCGGGTGGAAGCAAAGCAGATGATAGTCAGGTTATTTGTTTGTATGTAGTAGTAGCTTTCTGTGTTGACACTGATGACAGTCAGTCAGTACCTGTACACTATTTCTCTTCTGATATTCTTATATACGAGCCTGCAACATTCAGGCAATTCATTGAAACGCCGCATATTACCGTGCTGAATATTCTGTAAGTGTCTACCTCTTTGTTTATGAAATCCAATAAGAATATCATTACAATTTCTTGTCTCTGGTTTCTAGATTGCAAAACCACCATCATCTTGAGATCGTGTAATTCAATCACGAACAAATGTGTCGTCATGATCGTCGGTCAAGGACCCCAATCTAAAACATAACAGCCATTCAATACCCGCGATCTTCCGTAAAAAAGACACTCGGCTGCATATCAGTTACATACTGAATACCTCCTAGAATCCATTTCTGCATGGATCAATTGCCATGCATAAGATTCGTATGGTGAATTTTAATTGGGATGAAAACTCTTCCTGCGATTCGTTGCTGTACTGACGTGAATTCTCTTATTGAATACGGGAAGCATATCCATCCGTACCATGTTCATTATCCACCATACTCGGATCGCCTACCGTCTATTACGGTGCCGTGCTGCACCGACTTACAGGGCCTGGCAGGGGCTGAGTCCGGGCCCAGTTTCCCCTCATATTTGATTACCATCGGGGCAGTACGGGGTATAACAAGAGCTACTGCTAGAACAGTCAAGCCTGTACGGACATTGAATTCCTTAGAGTTTGGAGATCCTGTATGGGTGTAGTCCTGCAACCCTCTTTGGACTTTGTTGCAAGGTTGTTTGACTCGATCCTGATGCGGGTAATGACATTTCCTCTCTCGTCGGGTTGCCTGCTTTTGTTACAGTGGTTGCTGGCTTGAAAAGCAGCACAACAGTACACGGTTGTGGGGATGCATTGGATGTAAAGATTTCAACCCATTGGCTGCATCGTTAAAAATGACGACGGGACCTACCCGACAGCCAGAAGATGGGTGGCCATCGTGAAGTACTTCGTCTTGGACGACGAGAGCCAAGACGGTGGAGGCGGGAAGCCTGACTACAGCCAGGCCAATACTTTTTACGTACTGCAATGCACATGCTAGTCAATGTCTTTTGAGTAACAGGTCAGCCGACCACAACGAATTAGACATACGGCCAGAGCTTCTTTCCATAAGCTATAGTCTAGACAATGTACAAAGGCACAACAGGCATGTCAAGATCATGGGGAAACAAGCTTGCCAAGGGCCGCGTACTGAACATGAGGGCGGTCAGGACTGAAAAGGGAATAACCTTGGATCGAAGAAGCTAGGGCTGAATTTGAAATTGTGGAGAGAAAAGGGAGATGAACAGGAGACGAAAAAAAGCAAAAGAAAAAACCAACACCGAGCCTCACCCCAGGACCCAGCTCGGTATACGATGCATTCTTTGTCTGTGCTGCCAAAACTCATCGGTCACCAGACAGCAACAACAGGGAGACAGTGGATACGTTACGGAGAGAAGAGGCTTTGCTGTTGACGCTAGATCAGTTAACGAAAACTTCAAAACAATGCAACCGTTGACCTGGTCTAGTGCTGTACATGCAGAGTAGCTCCTAATTATTAGGTAGCATGGCTATTCCCGGCTGTTGATGGTGTATGTAGGCTAGCACCCGTCTATGCCGTTCACATGCTTGAGCCAAGCAAAGACAAATAACAGACAAATGCTGCAAACCGTATATTTTCAAACCATCAATATAATTCAGTACACATACTGTGTAGGGAATTTCTTTATAACTGACATACTTGACAAGACGCAGTTATAGCATTGCTCTCTCGTGTCTGCCTCATCTCTTACCCTGGGGTTGTTGTTCTTACCCCACGATCTACTAGCTCCAAGTACTGTTTTTGGCATCAAAGTATTATCACATATAAATAACACGCAAACCTACATGCTCTCCATATCGAAGACTTCGGGTATTAACTTCTGCAAGTGTCGATCGGTAAGAAGGTTAGTACCGCCTACGTCTGGCAGCCTGCGATTGCCTTCTTAAAACCCGACGATTCTCAACTGGAAAGTCCTTGTGTAAAGGATTGCATATCTTTGTATGGACCCCATCTATAGAAAGGCACCAATGATTTCCAAGTCACCATCTGCAACTGAATCTATTTCTAGGTTAGTACCTATGGCAGTGCCTATGGTGAGCGTTGTGTCCTGAGCACAGCATACGGACAGAGTACGAGGACAAAACTTGTGAGACTCTACCTATTTCCGTCACCACATGGCGTCCAGGTAGTGCTCAGCTTTGGGTAATGTGGAGGCTTCTAGACTGCGTTCTTACATTCGCTTGAGTTTTTGACCATGAGCCTGGGGACCTACTTTTGGAACAGGCAGTCCACATGACTCTCGTTACCGAGTCAAAACCAGTCACGATTTGGAGAAGAAAAATTCAACTCCTTACTACGTACAAGACACTTGTACCTACTAATGTTCGTGATTTGGATATTGGTTTGACTGATGTGATTCCCCTGGACTGGGATTTGCTCGCCCCGCAACTCGGACTTGACAGTGCCGGTCGTCACGCAAAATAAAAGACCAAAACTCAAAATCACGATAATAATGCGAATACATTACCGTCAGTAGCCTCTTTCTTGGGGTCTGGGTGACGTACAGACCTTGAACTTGCATTCCCCTGTTGCACTTTTCAAGCTCTGCATCTCTCCACACTAACAGGTTAACAAGTCTGATTGGCTATACCCTCACCTTGGAAAAAAGACACGCCCCAGACACCCCCTCTCCAAATGCTCACCTTGTCAGGAACCGTGCTCTGAGTGTTCCGACATCATCCGAGCCTCCGTTTCTGACCGTTTTGCTGTCCAGAGCCTCCATCATGAATTATGTACGTTCCCGCGGCTGGGGCTCAAGAACCGTGTGGGGAACCGGGGTTGGCCTGCGGGGATAGACTGACTGCTGGCTGGAAGCGGCCCAGCGGATCGGGAGTTGGGGGTGTGCCAGATGAGACGGGCGGCTGCTACTTCTCGGTGAGTGAAAGCTTGCGACATAACAACCTCGTTATGGAAATCTCTTCGGAAGGTTGCCGAGAGGCCGGAGGTGCACGGAACGCTGTTGATACCGTTAGGTTCAGGGCGGGCCAGTTTTGCATGCCCATGAATTGAGGCTGGTCATGTACTGATTTGACATTACTGTATCATCATGATTGCGCTTGAACAGGATGCACTAGCCAGCGTTGAAGGTGTTAGTGAGATGCATTATGTGATCCACGGGAATTTGACGACCACACGGGAAAGGATGCCAGTACTTCTACATAGTACGGCGACAAGCGAAACGGGAGTAATCGTCATGGAAGCCCATTTGTTTTCATCAACCTGTTATTTGATCAGAGATAATGGGGACTGCAGGTGAGACCCAATCAAGAGGCAAGCAGCCCAGACATGGGCAAGGTGAGCGGGCGAGTGGTTGACATCGCGTACCGGAGGCATACGGAGGAAACGGAGCCGACTGACGGGGCACAGTCATCAGGAAGTTAACCGAAACATGGACAACGGTAGTCGGGTGTGACATTACAAAATCTCCATTCTCATGCCCATGCACATAGCACCGTACGGGGATCCGCAACCGCAACCGCACCCGCAATCTGCTTCCCTTCCCCATGTTCATCATCCCGGATCTTCATTTGAGATCTCGACGATAACTGTCTGTCTCAGTACGTTATCCTGAACCGTTCCGGCTTTTTCTCGTACTCATATATCTCACTGATACTCTTTCTGATCCTGGTCACGATAAACCGTCAAAACCTGTAAAAGGCCTCCATTTGTGTCTCCGTCCCGTCCCAGTTACCTAACTGACTTCGGAGACCGTCCATCAAGGCAAAACTGTTTTCTATCTGACACACGGAGACTGGGGTCACGCAAACACGGATCAAGGTCTAGAATATGCATTATCGTGTCTTTATGCGCATCTCGGTGGGGTGTGAGTTCACCCGGCTTTGTTGTTCCTTTGCATACATGGGTTGCCTCCCGACTTTACTTGCAAAACTCACGATAACAACTCGGACTGTCATTTTCGTTCCCTCTGCCCTTTTCTCTTCACTATCATGGTCTCACATGGATCTCCTATCTCAGTATCATATCAGTTTCCTCCGGCTAGGTCTCTCATACGCGCATACTCCTGTGCAGATTCGTCTTTCTGACATTGTATCATTCACCAACTGTTTGTACCAGTTCCTGGACTCTTTCTTGCACCTGTATGATATGCCATGGAAGAACCGAGATGATGACAAGTGCTTGTGTTTTTTTACTGTGCTAAACCCCACAGGCGTCTCTTATTTGCATCTGTCTAGCACAAAGGGACGATTGTCACAAGATTTCACTATCAACCTCCTTTTTGTTTTATCCTTGGCTCTCTATATATACCTGAAGTCCAGGAAATGTACGACGCCATCAAACTGCCCACTATCCCTCCTTTTTGTGGCGTTGTTTTCAACGTCCTTCTGGTAAGTAACAAGAGCGGCCTTTCTCATCATCATCATATAAATACCGGTCTCACATTCCCGGAAAATGCCTCCTGCCTTGGCGCAAAAATGAGGTGACTCGTGAAGATGACTGCGGTGAATGCTCGTTACATTTCCCTTGTCTTATTGTCAATCGTCACTGTTCTTTTTGGTGTCACATAACCGCGTCCTAGTGTGAATCAAGAACATTCATAATTCATTTAAGCTTCGTCAGAGATGAGCTTCGTGATCTTGCCAATAGCGATGGTTTGTCCCTGTGTACATGTCAAGTTAGCCGCCTGGTTTCTTATATGGGTCTCTTAGATGATGAAAGCACTCCCCAAGACTCTTCCCACCACACCATGCTCGGTAGTGGTTCTCTTTGCCCCTGGTTATCTGGGGACAAAGCGGGTAAGAGTATGAGGTCAGTAGACTGGGGAAATGTATGTATGGCGGTTGCCACAGGGGCTGGGGGTGAGTAAAACCTACCTGATCTCGTAGGGTGAAGCGACCCATCTGGGGGTAGTCCTCGAACTTCTCCACGCACACAGCGCCTGCTCCGCCAATCACCTGCATACGGGCGATAATGCTGTCACCCTTCTTGCAGTGTGTAGGTGGGTTCTTGCTCTTGCGGTTGGTTCCCTTTTGAAGCTTGTGAAGAAGGCTTGCGAACGTCACTTCCTCAATGGCAGAGTGGACGTGTAGAACACAGTTGAAGCCAGCGGTCAGGATACTCTTGAGCTCCAAAATGCGGATTTGCGCCTCGAACTCGGTGACAGTGTGAACAAGTCGCTTTGGCGAACACAGCACGAATCCGGGCAAGATGTCGTCCTCCTCGATACCCTTGAGCCTAATTCGCACTTGATCACCACACTGAGCCAGGTTAACTTCATCTTCCTGCTCGCCGTAGACAGCGGCAGCCTCAACGCTTTGCTTGTTGGGCATCATAATCATGTTCATGCCCTTCTTGACAACACCAGCCTCAATCTTTCCCTCAACCATTGTACCAAGATCACGGTACTTTCCATTGACGGGCAACATGAAAGGAGCATTGATCTTACGCTCAAGCGCCTTCATACTATCGAGGTACTCGAGCAGCGAGGGACCCTCCCACCAGGGAGCGTCCTCCTTGGGAATACGGGTCTTGATGCCCTTCATCTGCTGAGCAGCAATGGGCAAGAAGTAAACGTCGTTCTTGAGGTTGTAACCGGTACCCTTGAGGAACTGAGCGAGTTTAGATGTGCACTCTGTGTATCGCTCCTGAGACCATTCGACAGTGGGGTCGTCCATCTTGTTAACGGCAACGATGAGCTTGTTGACACCCTGAGTCTTTGCAAGCATAGCATGCTCACGGGTCTGTCCACCACGCTCAAAACCAGTCTCATACTCACCCTTTCGGGCGGAAATGACCAGGATACCAACATCGGCTTGCGAGGCACCTCCAATCATGTTGGGAACGTACATCTTGTGGCCAGGGGCATCGAGGATACTGTAACGACGCTTCTCAGTTTCGAAGAATCCACGTCCAACCTCGATAGTCTTTCCTTGCGTTCGCTCCTCCTTGTTCAAATCCATGACCCATGACAGGTACCAAGACTCGCGACCCAAGTCCTTGGCCTCTCTCTTGTATTTGTCCATGGTTCGCTCATCGACCATACCGGTGGCATACAGAATCGAACCACCCAGAGTTGACTTTCCGGCATCAACGTGTCCCATGAAGATGATGTTGACGTGCTCTTTGCCGTAAATTTCCTTGAGTGTTTCCTGGTCGACATCGGCAGCCTGCTCCTTTTCGACAGCATCAATCTCTCGGGCAATCGCCTTCTTCTCACCGGCAGTAGGACTGTTGCGTCCAGAGGCGGGGCTTGGCGAAGTCTTACCAGAAGCCTTAGTGCTGGCAGCCTTGCCGGCCTTCTCACCTGTCTTTTCGATGGCCTTGGCGGCTGTGGCCTTTTGACCAGCCTCAGGCTTGTCGGTGGGCTCAGCCTTGGGGGTTTCCTCCTGCTTGACGGGGGTAGCGGTGCCTGATCCAGAGATGGAAAGAACCTTGGCCTTGGGCTTAGGAGCGGAAGTGTCGCCACTGATGCTGATCACCTTGGGCTTAGGGGCAGCGGCTGGTTGGCTAGGAGCAGCGGGAGCATCGGCGGCAGGTCGCTGGGCAATCGTGGGGGCGGCGGGTTGCTGGGATTGTTGCTGTTGTTGCTGGCCATATTGAGGGTAGCCACCACCACCTGTCCAACATGTCAGTAAGTAATCTGTTAAACCCTGGTGACAGGCAAAATTTTCGGCGCAAGTGTCGTACCATAGCCTTGACCTTGGGCTTGGTTGTAGCCACCATAGCCCTGGTTGTACTGGCCGTAGCCCTGCTGCTGCTGTTGTTGAGCACCGCCGTATTGAGGGTAGTAGCCTTGCTGGTAGTATTGTTGCTGCTGGTATTGAGGTACGTATCCTCCATATGCTTGCTGACCGGGCTGGAAAGTAGCGGCGCCTGGTGTAAAAGCGGCGGCACCAGGTTGGAAAGAGTTGATGCTTGGTTGGAAGCCGCCTTGCGCGGGGGCGGGGTTCATGTTAAGTTGCTGCTGAGCCTGCTGGGCGAGGTTCTCATCCTGAGCAGAGGGATCATCCTCCCAAGAGTTAGGGGTCGCCATTGTGATGTGTTTAACGGCGGTAGAGTGGGATATGTCGCGTTGTAGAGGTGAGTGAAGGAGAAGAGAGGGTTTTGCGATCGGTCGTTGCGGTCTAATGGGGGCTGCGGATTAAAAAGGCCCTAGATATGCGGCCTGTTTTGTGGAAAATGGGGCTCGTTTCGATTACTCCAATGTTAAACAATGCCAAGTTCTTCAAAAGACTGGATTGGATGCAAGGCATAAAATAAGGGGATGGATCTCTATTTAGAATTCGCCCGAAAGCTGGCGTAATACGATATAGATGCCGTCTTTAGGCAGCGAACAAGCCCAATGATGGTATTCTGTGAATACTTTCCTTGTGCTCTGGTGGGGAGAGGCAAGCAGGCAAGGTTCAGGTGAGGTTAGGTTGTAAAAATTCCTGCCCCACCATCAATCATGACGCTGCATTGCCTGAGGAAAAAGTGTCAGAGCCCGGGTAGAGGGGCAATTTAGTGGACGTCTACTGTGTGTAGAGCTTGGTTCGCACATACCAATATATCGACTTGGGTGAGACGGAACAGGCAGAATCGTGTCTTGAAATGATTGTCGACTCTGTCATTGAATTTCCTGGCTAATCGCTCGGCCCCTAAGCCTTGTAGATTTTCCTTTTGGCTCGTCATGACTCATTCTGTGCTTGAAAACAAGCTCATGACGAACTGGGTAGCAACACCAGCCACCGTGAGTCTCAGCACGTGCCATACAAAACGAGGGGCATCCTGGTTTTCTGGCACTGTACACGTTGCCCCTCTATCATCGCTATAACTGCCCGGTCAGGGCAAAAAGTCAACCTAAGCTCCAGTGCGTTGGCGTGGTCAATTGCGTGCAGTAAATCATCACCGCAATGCAACCGTTTCCCAAAAAACTTCCTATGAGGGACGTGCTATCTTGGTTCGCTTCATCTTTTTAATCTTATCCGATTTGTATTTGTTTCCCTTTCTGGAAACACTTTTACTAAAAGTGCTTTCCCAGCATGATCAGACATTCAACAACTGTGAACCTAGATTGTCCTGGTCATGGATGAGTTCCTCGCAACAGTTGGCGTTCAGGCCATGAGGTATGCCATTCGCTCTGGCATCGCCTTGACATCATCCTACGCCATTGGCCAATGCTCGCGGCTGCTGAAGTCGGTCGAAGACAAAGCAGTCCATGCCGAGCTCAAGTCCTTGCAAAATCAGCTCGACAACAAGATAAAGGTGCGTTACATTGTGAAGCCTAACTGCCATGCCAGTCAAGAAAGCAGCTTGACTTTAGTTTGAGGCCCAATGGAAGTTAACCAGCCTATTGCGTCACAGATCATATCTCCCGCCATCGACTTGATCGAGTTCAAGTAAGAACCCCATTCGCTCACCAACTACAATAGTCTAATTCGAGCTACTTGTTCTAGTCTGTTTCTGACATTCTCACTTATTCTAGGTCTGGGCGAGGAAACGTCTTTCTCGAATCAGCTGCTCCCCTTGCGAAGTCGCTTCATAAGGACATCGTCTCGCTTGGGCGGCGCATAGAGGCAGTCGCTACTGTCAATTCGAGCAGTAATCGCGTCCAAGCGAAGCCATTGCCAGTCAGTCATGATGACTTGCTGGCCATCGCTTCCGGGATAAAGGCATTGTTAGAGCGAATAGACCGCGAGATCCCACTTATGCAGTTGGCTATTAGTGCATCTGGAGAGAGCCTTTCGACATCATTACCTGCTGGCATATCACCATCGAGATTACTGCAGGCCAGCACTCTACTTACTGTCGGCGATACCCAGTTTGCACAAGATCCAACAAGGCCTGTCCAGATTGGTCCAGCGTTTACTCTTTCCTTATACATGCTATTCCTTGGACACGCATCCACATTGATGCCACACGCCTCAGCAGAAGTTACAGACACCACAGTCTCTACTAAAAACCACTCGGGTTCTTCAAGCATAGGTACAAGCTATGGCTTGGGAGAAGGGGAGCGAAAGCCGCTGTGGCAAGAGGTCCTACACAAGGCACGTGTACGTATCTGCAGGACTCGAAGGGATACCTACTTCGACAGCCAGCGAGGTTATTGTACTGTACCACTAGAAGATTACGCACTTCCTCTTCCTGAAGCGACTGGTGGTGGTGAATACGCTTATCATCTCGAGATTATCGAAGATCTGGACGATGGCCGCGTACATGACGACGAGCATGATAGTCAGTCATATGGTGACATCCCACATGCAGGTATTCGCGAGTCTATACCGGTACATCAGTTGTCAAAAATCTTCTACACAGATACAGGGAGGATTTTGAATATAGGGTCAGCTACAGACAGCGAGCAGAGACCGGTTCTGCTCCTAAAAAGAGATGTTCAAGTTGGACCATCCAGGTCAGAGCATGATGATATCAACGGGTTCATCGAGGAACTCGACAGAGAAGATAACGATGCGGCGTTGGATTTAACCAGCAAGAATGGTGACCAGGCAGACATCGACAAACAACTGCTAGGAGACTTCGTCCGTCCTGCAGCCGAGGACCCAAATATCGCTGTTCCTCCCTCGAAGAAATATTTCAAGTGGAAATTTCCTCCCCATCTTGATCCCGAGTGGATGGCTCTCGAAGTCTATGAGGAACAAGACGACGACGATGGCCCCGATGAAGACGAAGACGATGAATCTTTAGATTCGGCGAGGCTAGATCACTCAAGAGTGACATCAAAGTCCAGTACTCCTCGTCGTGGCAGAAGATCTCTAGATTCGAGGGTGGTTGATCAGATCAAGAGACTGTCGCTGAGTAGCCCTGAGAAGATGAGCTCTTTGCAAGCAGCCATGTCGTCACCAATCGAAACAGATGAATTCGTCGCCCGGTCACCGTTCGGAGCGATTACAACATCATTATCGTTGATGGAGATGCTGATACGACTGGCTAGTCTCCAGGAGTTTCAGCAAACGTCGCATCTGTCTATCCCTGATCACATCCTGACATTCTTCCTGGAAGAGACGTCGACTACGGGCTTGGTTGGTGAGACACAATGGAGGGCCCGAAGCGAGGCAAAACGTCGCATGGGATTTGACCCTTATACCGATGCCCCGACAAGATAGTTGGTGAGCCCTTTCGAGAACTCAAACTTCATTACTGTGATGGATACTGGTTAAAACACACTACGGATACAATACCGCATTGCAGTTACATCATGAAACATGTCTAATAACAAACACAATTCAGCAAAGACATAATAAAAACAACGATAATTCTCGATTTCATTTAAAAATGCCTATGCTGTGCGGATATCAAGTCCTTTCAACTATTAATTTCCACCTAAAACTGGTGTGCATTTCCTGATCGGCGCTCACTTACCCTGTGGTGACGACATTTTTGTTTGGTTGACAACTGCCACTAACTACCGAGCAGGTACTCGCGTACGTACCTAGGTAGGTACGGATAGTAGGATATGGTTTCATATCCTGCAGCTTGAACACATACATATATAGGTAGCTTCAGCATCGACCGAATTCTAACAAAGCTTTCAGGTGATTCATCCAGTTCCCAAGTTCTATTATCAAAATGGCTCCTCTCGTCCCTCGGTTCCATCTCTTTGAGATCGATGATCAGACCTGGTACGTACCTACTTCAGGCCAGCCAAAGCTCCACCAGCTCTCGAGCTACGTTACCCAACTCATACCTGAGCTTCACCTCCAGAACTCTAGTCAATTGAGCTTGACAAGCATCTTCATGATGAATTCCTAGATCTGGGATGCTAAACCTCGTTCCTTTTTTCCCTTACTAACGCCGCGCTAGGTTTCCTGCTTTTCTTCGTGCCCGCGTCCAAGATGGCCTCACTCGTGCTTGGCTCGTTAACTCGCCTCTTCAGGCTCTATCTCCTGCAGGCCTCAGCGCCCAAATCCTGATCAAGGAGCTCAACACGTCTCTATCCGATTTTACCTTTATCGATTTCTGTGCCGGCGGCGGCGGGCCTACGCCCTTTATAGCGAAGACGGTGAACGCACACCTGCGCTCCCACGGATCGGACCCTGCTCGCTTCATCCTCACGGATCTTCACCCCAATGTCGACTCCTGGGAGCAGGTCGCCCAGAAAACCCCACTTCTGACCTATGAGCGTAACTCGGTCGATGCCGCATCAGCCCCGAAGCATCTTGTAAGAAGGGAGGACGGGACAAAGCCGTTTAGACTGTTCAACCTCGCCTTCCACCACTTTGATGACGACCTGGCTTCTGCGATCCTACGTGATAGCGTCGAGACAAGCGAGGGACTTGCTATCTTTGAGCTCCAAGACCGTTCTCTTGCTAGTGTGTTGATGATTACGTTGCTAGGTATTGGTGCGTTTCTCAGCGCGCCATTATTTGCGCTCAAGTGGCGATCGCCCGCAACGTTTATCTTCTCGTGCTTGATTCCAATCCTGCCTTTTGTTCTCGCGTTTGATGGTTACATCTCTGCACTGCGAACACGGACACCGGAGGAGTTTGAGAGTCTCCTACGGTCTTGTGGTGCCGATACGAGCAAGTGGGAAGTCAAGAGCGGCAGTGATAGGTTCCTCTGGCCTTGTGGATATGTCAATTGGATCATCTGCAAACCCCGTAACGCTTAGTAACGCATTGTAGATAATATACACATGCAACTTCTATTTTACCTCAGGAAAAATAACTCATCGAAACCACCAGTTGACAGAGGCATTTAAATCTCCACTCTCTCCTACACTCTTGACAGAATGCCAGTAATGGGTAGGAATGAACATAGCATCTCCAGGATCGAGCACGACCTCGTATGTCCCAGGTGGCACGGGTCTATCGGGATCAGCTTCCCAAACGGCCTGGTGTAGCCTGTCTCGTTCCTCGCCCTGCATCATTTCGTCCGTCCTTATGCGGCTATTCCCCGATCTCTGCAGTTCAGCTTGGATCTGTCTGAACAGCCAGTCTCCTGCTATTGGTGCCATGAGTCTGATGACCTTAGTGCCGGACAGCTGGCAGAACAGGTTAGGATTCGGGTCCCGATGCAAAGGCGTATAAGTAGGTGTTATGCCAAGCCATATGCTGGAGCCATATATATCCCCCTTTCCAGCATGCAAGACTATTTCTGGAGTGGGAATGTCTTCCTGCAGGGCTTGGGGCAGGTCGGCAATCGAACACTGAGCAATATATAGAGATATTCCTTGCAACCCCTTCTTCCGAACAACATCGTTGAAATTTAATACCTCAGTGAAGAGGTGGAGAGGAGCGTGGAGTTGAAAAAATTCCTGGCCATCTGTATGACCTGAAAAGCATGAGTCCCAACTTCTTATGATGGTATTGTCCTGCGTCTGTTCTTTCTCGAGATAGTTTCGGAATAAGGCTAGGCTCTCTTTCTGCGCAGGAGTAGAAGCGTATATTTCGAATGGGACCATGGCATCGCCAAACTGACAAAAATACTCTGAAAGTGTTGTCGAGGCGTTTCTTAGGTCTTTGGAGAACCATTTATTCAAGGCAGGCAGACGAGGCGTCGGGGAGCCATGGCCGTTTTCAAGCACGGCAGGCTTCTTGCTACCAAATAATTGCCCGCGGAATATTTCGATAGTGGCGTGCTCTCTTGGTAAATGTGCTAGCTGGGGCACTTTGTTTCCTTCAAACGAAACGCTGCCACTACTTATATAACGGCGTGAAGGAGCCGTTTTTAACATGTGCCAAACCCATTTTGAGTTGACAGAGAAGACTTTAAGCATGATTTCTCGAATTGAGTTTAAAGAGCGTAATGAATGAAATAAAGAGTCGAACAGCCCATCATTCAGAAATTGACAAAATTCGTAGCCTTTTTTACGGTTTATGAACTGATGATCGACGTGATGTTCTGCATTCGATATCTTATACGTACGTTATTGGGCGATCTGGGTATGGTTTCTATATTAAGGTTCACAGATCGGAGTGCGGCGAAATGTACTCCCGAACGAGATACTGACCGTATCGGGATCCTGTTCAGGCTCGTTGTTGCACCAAAATGATTGAATCCTTGTGAAAATCGACATAAAACAAAAATAAACTTCACTCAGTTCTATTTGATTGCTTCACTTTATTCTATTCCAATCAAGGAGGACCGCTCACTTGCTTCAAGTCGTTCTTATCGCGATGCGCTGATTTTCTATGCTGTTAATGATTTTGGTGCAATCACATACATCCACCTAACTACCAACCGATCTTAGCGCATTTGCGTGCCCTGTCCCGTCCTGTCCTGTGCTCGTGGCTCGCGATATCCAATCTGCGCCCCTCAAAATACTCACCACCATCACCCCGCCTCAAGGTAGCTTCACAGCTATCCCATCGACACCGCGAGCCTCAACCCCACGTTTAGAGCTCTCATAACAGCTTGGTTCCCATCCTCTACTTATTGCGATCCATTTGTCCTTCGCACCTGCAGTGCGCCCCCTTAGCCTCGCCACTGGCGTCCGTTGCCCCTTCGACAACGGAACCGACAACCACCATAGCGACACCATGTCAACCTCTTCGGGCGTTCCCGAGTCCTGGATCTCGAGTTTCTGCTCTCTGCTTGGCCATGAGTACTTCGCCGAGGTCTCGGAGGAGTTTATTGAAGATGACTTCAACCTGACTGGTTTGCAAACCCAAGTTGCCATGTACAAGGAAGCGTTGGAGGTATGTTTATCTTGCCAACGCGTCGGCATTTTGCGGCTTCGTTCCAGGACATTAATTTGCTAACGTCGTATTTCTGCTTCATAGATGATCTTGGACGTTGAGCCAGAGGATGATGAGGACGAGGAGGAAGAAGAAGAAGAGGAAGATGAAAACGAGTCCGACCCAGAACGCCTGACCAGGGCATCCAGCGAACGGAGGCACCACCGCATGGCTAGCGACTTGTCTGTCATCGAATCCTCAGCTGAAATGCTTTACGGCCTTATCCATCAGCGCTTTATTTGCTCCAGGGCGGGAATACAGCAAATGAGCGAGAAATACGAGCTTGGCCACTTTGGCTGCTGTCCCCGAACGAACTGTGACCAGGCTCGTACTCTACCTGTTGGTCTTTCTGATATCCCTGGCGAGGATACAGTCAAACTATTCTGCCCATCTTGCTTGGATGTCTATGTTCCCCCTAATAGCCGCTTTCAGACCGTCGACGGTGCTTTCTTCGGCCGCACCTTTGGATCTCTTTTCCTCCTTACTTTCCCCGAATACGACTTGACCAAGCGCGGGATTGAGGTGCTCTCCAGCAGCGGTCCTCGCGTCAACGAAGGTGACGGCCTTATGAATGGCATGTATGCCAAGAACATTGGCCCTGGCTTGGGTCGCGAACGCATATACGAGCCTCGAATCTACGGATTCCGTGTTTCTGAGAGAGCCAGGTCCGGCCCCAGAATGCAGTGGCTTCGTGAGCGGCCGACAGATATCAATGAGCTTGACGAAGCCCGCCTTTACGCAGAGCAGAACCCAGACTCAGAAGACGATGATGACAGCGGTGGTCAAGTTGGCATGAATGGTAGAGTCATGGTTCGTCGACGCCCACCTGGAAACGCCCGCCTTCGCCAGCGACAAACCCAAAATGGTAGCCCCATGGCCTTGTCCACAAATGGAGCTGAATCGGAGCTGTAGGGCTGTGATTTGACGCGACCAATCTCGAACATTTTGGGTTTACGACTCCAGCCATTGCTCATACCGGGAGTGTTGGTATCGACGGTGAAAGCCTGCCGCAATATATCCTGGTACTGAAATGACTGGGTTTTGGCAATACAATTTGAGGGGAGCCCAGGAAACAAATGTAGACACACTTTGAGAGACTTATTAGGAGGAGCAGAACAAGGGCATGCCATGTGGGGGTGGAATGGTACCATTGGGTTTTGCAATTAATGCATAGACGGCGTTGAACGTTTGAGGTAGGCAATGGAAAATACACAATGAATGCACATCAAATATCGCTCAACCCGCTCGCTTTGTGATGACTCCCGAAAGACATAACATAACGTAGGGTTCGATTTACAGTGGCGTTCTTTTAGTTGTTACTTGTTTTGTCATGTATTATTTTTCGTAGACTCTTAAGCATGACTTTTATGGATAGAGGCATACATGCTGTTCCCTATGCTATCCGTATTCGCGCGATACAATGCAATCCACCAAACCTGGGCGATTGCATGCACACCCTGTGTACCCCATCTCATACAGTCGTGACTTAGTAAAACAGTCAGGCTGAAGATCCTCCTCTTCTCACCATGAATCCATCCACTGGCCCAATTTATTGAGCAAAAGCACAACCAGCCAAGACGATGAAGTAGTGAAAGCAAAAAAAAAAAGGAAAAGAAAAAAACCAGCCTATCACCAAACACCCTGCCTTCAGAACCCATGCTAATCGTATACATCATGGCCCTTGTCTGCCACCCGTTCTATGCTGACAAAAAGAAAAGGGGAGAAATGAGAGAAATGAGAGGGGCTCGGTCATTGCAATACTCAGGTTGTGCAACGACCTTCCTGCTTGCACCAAAAGAGAAACCCTGCAATATCAAACTGCATTGGCATTATGAATTGCGCAGTCCTAAAAGCCCCGAACGCCAGTTACCAGTTCCGTTTCCATCATATTTATCGTGTACAGCGCGTGTATTCCAGGGGCTAAAACCGTTTAAGCAAAAAAAGGAAAAACAGAAAGATAAAAGAAAATAGTCGGGCATCATATGAGGTGGTGGGAGATTGCCGTATTGAAGAGTGTCAATGACTCGAAAGAGCAGTCGTCGTTGTAGCAAGACACCATCATGCCACATCTGCACAATTAATCCAGAAGAACAAGGGGCTATCTCAGTCATCGCTGGGCTTGGCTTCATCAGCACCGCCCGTTTCTTTCGCGTCTTGAGAAATAATAGCAGTTTCGCCGATGTCCTTGTCCTTCGCATCGTGCTCAGCCCTTGGCGTGATCTCATCGCTGGCCTCTGAGCCGCCCACCAAGGACCTTGGATGGAACCAACCTCCACGTTCCCATTGACCAGATTCGTATAAGCAAGAGTTGCGGACGTCTTCATCAGATATTCCCGCAAGGAGAGTATTGAGACGCTTGAAATCGATCGGCTTGAGGATCCATCCATCAAAACCGGCATCGATGTATTTCTGCTTTTCACGTTCGACAAGCGAGGCTGAAACTGCGAAGACAGGGATGCGATGGTTAGTATCAGCTAAAGCTGAGTGACCGTGATAATCTGCAGATGTCTCCATTGATCTGATCATCTTTGTACTTGTGAGGCCGTCGACGATAGGCATCTTGTTCAAGTTAGTGGCCATGTGTATTTGGTTCGGACTCAAGAAACTCACCTGCATGTCCATTAGAACAACGTCGAACTCCTTGGATCTTTCACGAAAAGCTGCAGCACAATCCTCCCCGTTTACAGTATGATGCACGCCATGGCCCACTCTCTCAAGACGCTTTCTCAGGATCTTCATGTTGATTGGATCGTCTTCAGCCACAAGAACTTGAAGATTTTGCTGCTCAGTCATCTGAGTCCCTGCGCTGGTAACACTTTCTGTACCAGCCTTGGCCACGGGGCGATCATTGGTCTTCATCTCAAAAAGAATACCGGATTGCTCACGGGGTTGTGACTTCTGGGGCATATTAGTGTAGTCATCTGGCATCTTGACTGCTCGGATTGGGGTTTTTGAATCCATGACTTCGGTGCTGCCGGGCTCGCTATGAGGCTTAGTCGAAACAGGACTTTGAGGCTGCCGATTCGATGGGCTGGCAGATCGACCACCAAGACTAACAGCTCCGCGAGACTCGGGGCGCATGGAATTTGGTCTTGAGCTCCTCCCTCCCTGAATGGGAAACTCGGTGCCTTCTCGTTCATTTAAAGATAGAGGTGTTTGAATCGCATCGATAAGTCGATCGGCATCGCTCTGATCACTACCCCGACTACCGCGACTGCCGTGACTTGTATGGCTGTTCATGCTACGTTGGCTTGCCCCACTGCCCTTGAGCGATACATCACCGGCAGAAGCCATAGTACTAGCTCTGTCAACAAGCGTTATCTCTCCTTCCGGCGCAGCTCGTAAAGCATCAGGGGCGGTACTTGCAGTGCTAGTACTGTTGAAGGATTGGTTTCCTCGCCCGGCCGGAGCACCTTCAAGGTGAGAACCGCTGTGTTGATCGGATAACAGGAATGGGAGTTGGACGACGAATCTCGACCCCTGACCAACTTCTGATTTCAAGCGAAGCTGCCCGTCCATGTTGCGAACGATACGCGCAACTACGGCAAGGCCAAGTCCCAGAGTACGCATCTCACGAGGCATATCATCTAATGAGCTTGATGTAGGCGCGTCCTCTGAGCTGACCTGTTCGAGATCCCGGAATAGGGTGTCAAGCTGACCTGCACTCATGCCGATGCCAGAGTCTTCGATGACAAAGTCAACAACGGCCTGCTTATCTCTGATCTCGGACACAAAAACCTCCACCTTGACATGACCCTTGTGCGTATGTGCAACGGCATTTGCTGTGACGTTGGAGAGTGCCTGGCGGATTCGTCGTTCATCTCCGTGCACAAACTGAGGCAATCCGGGATGTTGGACGACGGTGTAATGGATCCCCTTTCGCTTCGCATCGTTCAGGAAGGGGCCGGTTGCCTCCCTAATACAGCTGGCAAGATCAAACACCTCGTCTTTGACCAAGTTCTGCCCTTCCTCAGTTTTGGTCAGATCCAGTAGGTCATTGATGACATAAATCAAAGACTTGGATGCGGAATGAGACCTGGCCAAGTTATCGCGAGTTTCCTGATCTAGACTCCCCTCAAGGGCAATCTCTAGATAGTTGATGATGGCATTCAGAGGGGTTCGAACTTCATGCGCAGAATTAGCAAGTAACAGTCGGGTTAGCTTGCTATTCTGCAAAGCCTTCTCCTTTTGTCTCCAAACTTCGATAAATTTACCATAAACGAGGCAAAGCACGGCCGCAGTCTCTACCTGCTCCTCGTTCCATTCTCTGCATTTACCAACAACAGTCTCATGCCAAGTCTTGAAACTCTTCCTTGGCTCGAGATAGCCTGCGGTGCCCTCACGAACGAACTTCTCGTACGGATTGCCAGCCCATTTGACTTCTTTAATTTGACCCTTTCGAAAGAAGACAATGAAGTCGCTGCCGCCAACACTAAGTGGGACATAGAGTAGCCCAGCGACAACTTGGAAGCCAGGTGGATATCGCAGATCGGGGAAGTCTTCACTGACATCCTGTGTTGCAACAACAGATGTAAGTTGACGCATTCTGAGATACTCCAACATGGCGAGTGCTTCTTGACTCTGTTCGACGGGCCCCATGAGTTTGGTCTCACCTTTGATTGATAGCAAACCAAAATCGGCATCGAACAGCTTCAGTAAATCCTCTGATGACGCAATGATATACCCAGAGGGGTTCTTGTCCGTAGGTGCGGTGTTGATCAGCTTGCGAGCTTGTAGTCGTGAAGCGTAGGATAATCTCTCGATATTTCTGGATGCAGTATCTCCCACCAGACGACACATTTTGCGAATAGGGAAAGATACTCGCATCCCGTGATTTCCGTAGGAATGGCAAGAAATGAGGCCCCATAGTTCGTTGAAAGCATTAATTGATATCGACATGGAGGATCGTACAGCCATGTTTTTCAGGTATTTGATGTGAATAGGTGACATGGCTCGTAGATAGGAGTGGCTCATATCCAGCGGAATGTCGAGGTCTTCTTGTGTTCGGCAAACAATTCTGGATGTGTCCTGGTCGCGGTCGTATAGCAATCGTACTTTGTTGAGCTTATAGAGGTCGCGAGCTTGTCGTGGAATGTCTGATGCTGGAAAATGGAGGCCTTTGTACAAATCCCTCGTCATGGATGTATCGACGAGTTCTGTCACAACCTTGCCGTTGAACGAAGAGTCAAACTGGTAGATCATGACACGATGGAACCCAGTTAATTCTTTGACTATGCCCACTAGGACCTTGAGGAAGGCCTCGAGGTTTGGGGCAGATGAAAGTTGTTCCTGGACTTGAGACATGATGTCAAAAACCTGCATGGCGCCTTGTTCACCTCGCCTTTTTCTTGCACTTCTCAGTATCCTCAAAGGCTTACTAAGAACCTCTGTGCTTTCTTCTATCTCCTCCAAAGTCGGATTGGATTGCAATGTGTCGTGGGGGGTGTCTGGCGTCATTTCATCCGCAGGCCGCAAGGGGTATTCGACATCATCGTCCAACTCGAACTCGCAGATTATTAAATCAGGATGTGCCGGGTTTATATGGATTGCGCACCAAAGCTTTGTGCCCTTGCATTTGGGGGGTCGAATTGATAAGCTGAAAACCTCGGGCCCGTTGATGGCGGGATCTGCATCTTCGTCGCGAATGAAATCGATGTGGTCAAGAAGATTATCTTGTTGCTCTTCCGTTAAGATGTCCAGGAAATTCTTGAGTTGGAATAATTGTTTCGGCGTGTAACCCAACATCCGAACAGAATTCTCGCTAACGTATCGGGCGACAAAGCAACCATCGTTCTCTTCGCGAAGAGCGACGAGAACACCGAAAGTTTGCACGGCACCAGGAGCGTGGATTGGCTCGTCCTCACAACGCTGAAGGACACCGTCACGACCAGTGATGACCGCATGTCCATCATCGGTTACAACATGGGTGAACCGAGAAGTTACGTGTGAAACATCAGCACTAGAGTACCCGGCAGAAGAAGCATCGGGTTCAAGCCCTCCCGCTGAAACGTTCGCCGAACCATGTCCCATTACGCCCGATTCTTCTGTTTCTGTGGTTGCGTCTGCGTCGGCGTCGGCGTCTGCGTCTGCTTCGTTGTCTGACATCGATATATCGAGTTCTAAAGGAACCGTACTGCTTCCGTGGCGGTTTGCATCTAGCTGAATCCTCGACATGGGCCCGCTCATTGTATTTTTCCTTCGCATTAAGGCGTCGATACGCTCGCTGTGGGCTCGTGAATGGTAGTTTGCTGGGACTGTATCCGATCGTCTCAGATCTGGCCCTGTGTCAGCTCGATACGCATTTGGGACTTTGACAGGAATGCTTCGGCCATCACGCTGAGGCAAGGCATGAAAGTAATCGTTGTTGATTATCTTACTGGAGCTAGGGTCGACGCTGACGACCGATCTTATAGGAAAGACTCGGTCCCCAGAAACATCTGAAGCCGTGGAGTGATAGCCCAATTGTTTGTCCGAATTCACACTCCAAGGTGAAAACGGTGGTTCTGAGTTGGAGACACTATTCTGCTCGCTGGGGGCAGCAGATGAGGCAGCTCGAGTCGTACGGGTGGGTGTTGTGTTGTTATTGTTGTTGTAGGTGTTTGTTCGAAGGCCTGGCAGAACATCCGGGCCGCTAGGCCGAAAGGTTGATGAAGATGCCGTCGAAGACTGAGGTGGAGGAGGATAAGACTCGGAGGGTAGAGTGGTAGATGAGGGGTTGTGCTGCTGTTCTTCATTGTCTTTTTGTTCAGGTTGACTGATGTCCTGGCTCTCTTTATCGTGCGGCACATCCATGATGGCGTTATCTAGTTGTTGACCTGATAGTTATGAGGCTGAGATTGAAATGATGATAGCCGAGAAGTTGATGAAGGTAATGAGGAAGATCCTGTCAAGTAGTGTCGCGCATCCCTGTTATAACCTGTGATACAAGTGAAGGGTGCCGGCAGAAGACCTCACGAGGTCAAAGGATTGAAGGTAGCCAGTCAGAACTATGGAGCAAGGATCGTCTGTCGTGGTTCTCGTGGTTGTCGCAGCTGTGATAGTCGTGGTCGTTGGCGAGGGCTTGACTTTGACAGGAGTAGCGACGTGGACTACAACGCAAAAGCAGTACCGCAAGTGAAGCCGATTAAAGAGAAAAGTAAGGGTCCAGATGCAGGAGTGACGAGGCTCCAATGCAGGATCAACAGGGGGCCGAGCTCGGAAGAGACCAAGCACCAGGTAGTGAGAAACAGAAGCTATCACAATTCGAATGAACGGCGACGGATGGCGAAAGGGTTGCGAAGACGAATACCCAATGCGGAAAGAGTGACGAAGAATCTTGAGTGGCCAGGCGACTTGATCTGCTATTGATACGTAATGGCGCTTTAGATTTGAGAGAAGTCAAGGAAGAGTCGAAGCGAGGCGAGATAGGGCAGAGCACGGCGACAAATAATTTACTGTACCAACCGGTAGCAGCTTTTGGCTGAGGGGGACAGGATGTTGAACTCTAGGTCTAGGTAGGAGTAAGGTGTTGTAGGTTGGTTGTGTGGAGGTGGCAAATGTACAGTGTGGCCTTACAGTACAGCAGCAGGTACATATGATGGATTTTAGGTGCTAGCCCAGGGAACCCCAACTGGATTCCACCTAATCCTTGTTCTTCCTATCCTACCTACTAGTATGTGCTTCACTGAACTGGGCAGCTGGCAACCTGCGCCTGTACATACATAGTAGTCAGAGGGAGGCAAGAGTGGCCCGGGATTACAAGGGCAGGAGTGGAGGACAAGAGAGGGTCAAGGTGGAAATGGATAGGAGCCTGAAGGCAAGGACTTCCCTACCAATGGCTCATCTCTAGCCTTGTTAGCTCTGTCGATCCCTCCCATTTCCTCTCCCCTCAATGAACAGAAGACCGGATTACGCTACCAAGGCCGTTCAGAATCCCATCCTCATCCCTTGAAAATCCCATATCATTCTATCGTGTACTCGACGTTGCAGTACCTAATGTGTGCCCCTCCCCGGCCTCTTTGCCCTGGAGTATCGGGTGTGTTCTGCCCACTATCCGTATATCGAACGAGCTGATGGCCTTGGGTTCAGTGTACTCTGTCGCAATAGTTGTTGGACCGAAAACGTCTTAAGTTTTCTTCTATTGTCTCCCGAGTGCTTGTGCCGTAATAAGCTTGTGTTCCGGCATTGTGGATTGTTCCGTGTCGGATAGGAAGGGGTCTCGTGGTGAAGTTTTGGTAGTTTCTATGACCCCACGACCCTGACCCGAGACTCAGTCAACACACAAAACAGCCATCCACGAGTTTGAGCTTGCCACAACCAGTGTACGACAATTAATCAGTCTTTGAATGACTGGTAGGACCGTTGCTGATTCAGTCTGCCCTGGACAAATAGCCCTTTCGCTTGACCTGAGCCGCACCGGATTCCTGTTTATTCTAATAATAATTACAGTACAATCCTGGCAGACATACGAAGCGAGATCGACAAATCGTGCAAAGAGGACAAAAAAAATTGCCTTTTGACGAGACAAACGCACAGCTCACCTAATGAGACCTGTGCCTCTTGGATCGAGGCCCATAGTTAATGGGCTAATCTAACAGAGAAATGCTCCATAATTTAGTGCGCGGGTTTCACACTACGAAGGTTGAGCGACACTACTGTATCCTAACCTCTCACTGCTTCATCTAGCTGCCTTATGATGCAGACAATTCTCAACCTAGGCGTGGATCGAAGCCTTTGGTCCGACAGTTTCGATCTGGCCTGCTGACGTCTGCACCCCTCAATAGTGCGTGCACCAGCTCGTGGCTTGAAATAGAAATAATGGTATTTTTCAATTGCGATACATAGATAGTATCCTGTCTGGTGGCAGTCTCGAAAACTGTAATTACCGATAGGCCAGACCGCTTGACAACGTTGCGAATCGGCGATCATGATGCCAAGTCCCCCACTTGGCTTGCAGAATCCCTTTGAGCTTTCAGGGCCAGCCAACCAGCAGGTTCACAAGCGACTGTTTAGCTTGAAGAACCTGGCCCCAAGAAGCAGTTGGACCCCTCTTATCTTGATGCTAGCAGGTGGGTAGCACAACAATCCGCATACGATCTCTAAGCAGGGAATTGTGGTGAAGGAAATCGATGACCACCTTGCTGCTTCTGACCCGCATTGACCAGCTCTTTACTTTTGTCGACCGCACGGGCTGGGACTGGGGAGCGGGGATTATTTTGTCCTCTATGGGGCTAGGTCCAGGGCACCTCACTGACCCTACCCGTCCATGGTGGATCAAGGTGTCGTGCGGTGTCATGAGGTGAGAGAGGCAAAGTCCCTGAGCCACTTGTTGATCGCGCTGTCGAGACCATTCTGTTACACTGACAATGGAGTATGTGCTTTGAGTTGTATTATGTAGTGTTCCGGTGTTGTGCTGTGTGCAGATGCGATGACTGCCAAGTCGAGCGCATGCACACAAGTGTACCGCATGGAAACATGGCGGAGCATAGCATGCAATTCAAAGCTCGCAGGCATGATGGATGAGGCTCGGTACAGTATGTACGTGCTTAGTGCAGATATCTCGAAGAAAGTGTTTGACACTGTGGGTGCGCCACATATGGCTATGACATCATTCGAGTCCGGCGGTTTCTCTCCGGCTTTGGAGCAATGAATGGATATTCTTGGCAAATCGTGGTTTTGAAACGAACGATTTGGGATCATGACGATCATGACCTCCCAAAATGCAGATCTTGCCTCACCAGCCACATGTGGCGAACAACAACCGCTCATCATAGCACATGTCCAGTCCTGTGCAGTGCAGTACGTACAGCACAGTATAGTCTAGTCCGTTACTGGTTCCAGTCATTGGTTGTAGTTTGGTGGACAAAGACAAATTTGCAGAGGGTGACTTGTCAGCCATTATTCCCTGCTCCTCGGAGTTGTTTTATTATTGCAAAAATTTCACTCTCGGAGGGAAGGAGATTTTACTAAGTCTGTCCATCGTAGCATAACATCCCTCCAAATTGATGGAGGAGCGGGCTTAGAAGAAATTTCTCTTTTTGCATGTGGATCATAGCGATGGCTATGCCCTGGAAGCTTGGCCTTGCAGTACAGTCTCACCACTTGATTGCCTGAAATTTCTGTCGATTACCTAGTAGGTATACATAGCAAATCGTAGATCAATAAGCGTGGGACTGTCAGTTTCTTAGGCCAGTTTCTAGCGGGATGCCCATGGAAAACGATGCCAAGCACAATATTCACTCTTATACATCCGGAGGTATTCCGAAGCAGCCCGAACATCCGACGACATTTTTAATTGCATTATCAAAATGGGTCTCGATTTGTCTACTCCGTACATGTGAATTAAATGAATTCACATACGTACAATAACATGATTGAACTTGGACTGGAATTCGTTTGCTAGAAATGACTGGTTGCGTGCTCTTATATCAAATCGCTTCACTTACATCGAACCCAAAGAAACCACCAACCACCCTTGCACATTCAGGAACACGAAGCCTAGCTTTTCCCTTAATACGACGTCGTGAAAACCCCATCCTCGTCGCCAAGACAGTGCGAAAATATGTGAGGCGTTATACCGATGGACTTTTCACAATCTTAAAAATCGCATTGCAACATCGTTATTCCCGATATATTGCCTATAGCCAACTCCACAAAGTGCGATGTCTATCTAAGTAAATGCACATCTCTGGTCGAATTTATAAAGCTTGAGTACATAATATTACGTGAAGCATTATTAACAGACGCTCACATCTTGGAGCGCTAGTCGCCCCTGTTTAGTGGTTCAACTTAACTTACACCATCTAGCTCGAGGTTGTATGGGTCATATGCTATGAACTAACATCGCCAGCTTGTGGCTAGCTCCCTGCTGTTGTCCGTGTCAGTACAAGGGCACTGCACACCAAAGTTATGACACTTCAATATATATCTGGGTGGGGGTCAGTTTCTCAAAAAGCACAATTGTTTCATGTCGAGTCATAAACAGCATAATGCTAAATTGTTCTCGCTCAACAACTAGGCTAGTCGGTAGAAGAAAAGTTGGTCTCCTCAGTCTTAGGGTACAAAAATAAGTTGTCTAAGAAGCTTAGGCTAAGCAACGTAAGGTGACCTACTAATTTCGTCTCTCATGCTTGCAAAGGTCAACTTTTCTGATACCCTGAGGCTAGGGTATTGTTCTTTCACCGAGAATCAAGACACAAATAATGCAGATATTTGACACATCGATAGCATCGTATGATCTTGTGAGTCAGATGAAACAATGAGTCCAATCGACGTTAGAGAAGATATCCCTATCACCAGCAACCTCTTACTGACAAAAGCAACATGCACTTTGTTTGAAAACAAAGGGCCCTAGGGACCAACTGGCTGACACGCTGTCATCATCCGCCAAGCAAGGCCAACCCTGCTTAGGTATCTCGGGAGAGCAGCACACGATCTCAACTACATGGCAACGAGTTGACAACCTGAGCCATGGATATCCTAGCTGGAAGGAAGCCTTGGTAGAAGCACCCGAACGCCTTGACTTTTTGGGTGGACCAAGAATGACCACGCAATTACATAGTTCCAGATCTACCTAAATATATGAGTTATGATATATGACACAGCTCCCTCCTGGCTTGCCGATGCCCAATTAGCCTCAGGGCTGACGAAAGCGGCAGATGGAAATCTAGAACGCAAAGAGTCTACTAGTACTGGACCCTATAGACATGGCTGCTCCTAGTCATTTATGTCGTGCAGGGTCTAGTTGTCTTGTGTCGCATGCGATGCTTACTGGCCAGCTATACTATCCTCAACTCCATTGGTCGATCTACGACTCTTGAAACAAGTATTTTTATCGAAAATATGGTTGTCGATCGCTAATGCGTGATCCAACTCAACATCTTACATACAAAGCGGTGTGATTGTTCATTAAAGATGAACAGAGACACTCCATGTTGATGGTAGCCGGGCCTCAGTCCGGGCATGTACACTAAAACAAAACTGGTGAGTTGTTCGGCATTCTCCTGACAGGGAGTCCCTGTTCGCAGTGTTACGTCGAGCTATGAGAAGAAAGGAAAGAAAAGTAAAACAGCGAGAAGAAGCAAGGAGCATAAATCTATATCCATATTCCTAGCTGCTGACGAGCATGCCCTTCGTGCCCGAGACATGGACAACTCATCTACTTAGCATGTACATAGTAACGAGTTCATTCTCCTCTTTCATGTTTTCACATTACGCCCTAGTACAGTTTAGGCTCTATATATCCTATTTCTGTACGTAACTGACAAGTAAAGATGAGGTCTTGAGCAAATTCACAGTGAGGATCGGTAATCAGCCATATTGTGCTCATCAATGACCCGGGCGAACTCGGTGTCAAAAGCTAATGCATCCTGACCTGGAAACCGTCGATCTGATACATAGCGGGTAAGCAAGGACATGTGGTGGCAAAAGTGAACTAGTCCTGGAATTTGTGAGTTTGTTTGCTCGACCGTGCTTCATCAGCTCCAGGAAAAAAAGAGAGATGAAGCCGTCTCAAAGAAGGCAAAACATTCAAAAGATGAACTCCGGTACAGGGAATCGAACCCTGGGCTCCGCGGTACTGATCTCTCAGGTTATGAGAGCGCGAAATGTTAGCCACTACACCATACCGGATATTGGTTAAGGTTTCGAATTTCAATCAAACAACAGAAAGCTCAAAGCTAGGGACCAATATTCATAATCGCCAGCCTTGAACAAGCCTGGATCGGTAAGTTTACTTATTATCGTGATATGTATTTCCCTATTGGAATTAAGCTTATGCAACAGTGACCGTCACATTACCCATAAAGTTCTCGCTGGAGTTTCCTACAAAGACAGTAAAGTCTCCAGGCTCAACAACATACTTCATCTTGCGGTTCCAGAGACCCCATTCCTCAACCTTAAGATCGATCTTGACAGTTTCGGTCTTTCCAGCCTTGACAGCAACCTTCTTGAAGCCCTTGAGCTGGTATCGGGGAACGTCGACTGAGGAAAGCATGTCTTTGACGTACAACTGAACAACCTCGGAGCCATCGCGCTTAGATTTGTTGCTGACGTTGACAGAAACTGTGACTGTGTCGGATGATGTTACATTCTTCTTGGAGACAGAGATCTTAGAGAAGTCAAACTTGCTGTATGACAGACCGTAGCCGAATGTGTAAAGAGCTTCAGGGTTCTCGAGGATGTAGTTGCTACCGAACTCGAGCGTGCCGTTCTCATAAATCTTGCCAGGGTTGGGAGAGGCACGAGCAGAGTTGAGGTAATCATAGTAGATGGGTGTAGTACCGATGTCGTAAGGGAAGCTAACTGAAAGCTTTCCAGAGGGGTTGATGTTACCGTAGAGAATGTCCGCGAGAGCATGACCTCCCTCCTGTGATTGGTAGAACTGTTGAACAAGGGCAGCAGCCTCCTTAGAGATCCATGGCTCAGTGATAGGCTTTCCGGAGCTGTAAACAACTACAGTAGGCTTTCCAGTATCGATGATAGCCTTGACGAGCTTGGGCATGGCACCAATGAGGTTCAGGTTGCTGGCATCGATATGCTCACCTGTAGTAGCGTTGAGGCCACCCCAGAGCTCATTCTGGTCGCGAGTCCAGGTTCCGACGACAACGACAGCAACATCGGCGGCTTCAGCAGCAGTGACGGCATCTTTGAATTTAGATTCGTCCGAGGACCATCGCTCGCAGCCTTGGGTGAATGTGACTTTGCCTTTGCTAGCAGCCTTGATACCATCATAGGGGGTGACACCTCTGGTCATAGCAGTATGAATAACATAGTCGCCGTACTATTTGATGTCAGTACACTTTCAGTCCAAGATGGCAAAGGTGTTGTTTACATTGACATAGCCATGGGCCATGGGGCCGATAACAGCAACATTTGCGTCCTTCTTCAATGGAAGAATGTTCTCGTGATTCTCGAGGAGAACGATGCTCTCGGCATCGAGCTGTCTGGCTACCTTCTTGTGAGCCTTGGTGTTTACATAGTCCCAGATTTTGTCGTCGGCAACACCAGTAAAGGGCTTCTCGAAAAGACCCATCTCGAACTTGGAACGAAGGATTCGAGAAACGGCAGTATCAACGATCTTCTCGTCCAGTTTACCAGCCTTGACAAGCTCAGGGATAATCTCGAAACTCCAGTAGCCACCACCCATCTCGGCATCGTTACCGGCGGGAAGGGCCTATGGCTCGTTAGCACAGGACTTACTACGTTACAGAAAGAAACTCACCTCAAGAGTAATGCACTCGTCATCCTCAAGAGGGCAGACGTGAAATGCTTGGGCAAGACGAGCGGTTCCACCGGCGTCAGAAATGACATAGTATTTGTAGTCCCATTCATCTCGAAGGATGTCAGTGAGGAGGTGGGAGTCTGAGACAACCGGGACACCGTCATAGGAGTTGTACGAGGACATGATGGAAGTCGCTCCACCATCGATGATAGCTCTCTTGAAGGGGGGGAGGTAGAGAGACCGCAGCTCTCGCTCACCACCGTGCACAGGGGCAGTGTTAATACCTTGCTCGGGTGTAGCAAAAGCAGCCTGCACTATTAGCTATCGAGTTTGATGGTAGAATGGCGGCAGATATAGCTTACATAGTGTTTGACCATAGCTGATACTCCTCCAGCCTGAAGACCCTTGACGTAACTGTAACCCATTTCTCCAGCGCTGTACGAATTTAGCACATCCAATCGTCCTGAAATGGCCATAAGAGGGAACATACAGGTAAGGATCTTCACTGAAGCACTCCTCGACTCGTCCGAATCGCAGTTCCCGGGCGAGATCTACTTGAGGAGAGAAGAGCTGGTTGATGCCAACAGCGCGAGATTCTGTAGCGATGACATCGGCCATCTTTTCGATGAGTCCTGGGTTAAAGGAGCATCCCATGCCGATAGGTGAGTTGAAAATTGTTCCGTTAAGGATCAAGACTCCGTGGAGACCTTCGCTTTGGATAAAGGCAGGGATTCCTATGATCTGTTAGATCAGACAACCCAAAATTAAACCAGCAGCTCAACTTACCAAGCTCAGTCTCCTTCATGAGATAGTCCTGTCCCACCTTGGCTGCCTTCTTGATCGTAGTCATGTTTGCATACAGCCCGGTCCAGATGGAATTGGCCCGGTACTTGAAATTCCATTCCAAGCCAGTCTTGTTGACAGCTTCGGTAGTCAGGTTTAGATAGTTGGTCATGTCACCCTGGATCAACTGAGCCGTCTTGTCCTGGATAGTCATGCGCTTGAGGAGATCCGAGACCCTGTCGTCGACGGAAGCTTTGGCGTTCTTGTAGACTGGCTTATCCTTGGCAGCTTGTCCGGCCGTGGCCAGGACAGCGGCGCAAACATAGGCAGAGAGCTTCATTCTGGAAGACTTGAAGACGAGAAGGAAGCTACTTGGAAGCTATAGACTGTAACAAAACGGGCTCCACATGGGTTTATGTAGAGCCAAAAAGAACCTTGGCTCTTCACAATTAACCGTGTAGCCTGGACAATAGTCCCCTTTTCTCTTGCCACAAGGCATAGGTTCACGATCCTTTCCACATGCAATGCATGTGAGTTTGATTTCGGGTTCAATTCGTGTTAGTTCATGTGATGAGTTGTCTTTGGGGATGTTACGACCGAAGCACAGGGTAGATCATGACATGGTGGGCTTTGCAATCCCCGAAGAATGCGGGGCAGAAGACGGGAAGAAGGAGATGGGCAAGGCATTGGGATTCGTGGATTTGTTTTTAAGTTGTTATGAGAACAGGGGGGAGATCGGAGCAGAACAAGGGTGTGTAGTCAACCATTGGACCGGTATATGATCTCAGGATCAGATGGAAAGACGAGCCGAAGATCCTAGCACTGACGCAGCGCAATATTTGTCAAGAAATGTGTGGCATGGAGAACAAAAGCCAGCTTCTGCGAGAATTGGTCAGGGTATAGAAGTCATGTATGCAGTTCATTTTACGACATTGAAACTGGGAGGAAGTTTGGACGTCGGTCTAAGTTAAACCGAGCCCGAAACAAGGTTCAACGGCCCAGCAGCCGTTAGTTCAGTCAGGTCGAACACTAACTGGGAGACTTACAGTGGCTCCCCCTTGCAAACCCCGCATGTTCACTCCTGTATTTAGCCGGGGGTGCTCCTAGTGCCCGCTGATTTATCCACCAGTCGATCATCTCGCAGGGGACCCTTGATCCTCTCTCCATCCATGCTCTAGTCGAGAGTATCATCACCATTTATATCTTCACCTGTCAACGTCAATGTCATGACGAGATGGTGGGGTCGAGAGGGGAAACATGGGATGATCCCCATAATCAAAGGATGATGCTGCAGCGGATGAATTGTTATCGTCGGATGATGGTATGCTGGTCAAGCCAGTATCTCATTCAAACAACTACTTCTTCCTTGGAGCGAGCTCTCTTACTCTTGCATTTCATTACACACCAATTGAGACCTATACTCTGCTCTCCTAAATACCAAAGATGCATCTCCGCGATGGTATGTGGCTACCTGCCGAAAACTTTCGTACCGAATATGCCGAAGATGTCTACGAAATCACCCCCAGCCAAGATCAACAGGCATTGAGCTTGCTGTGCCCGACAAAGCACATCCACACTCGTGGCGATGGCCTCAACCAGCCTACTCTTACCATCGATATCAAAGCCGAGGCGGACGGTATCATATCTATTGAGAGCACACACTGGGCTGGTGCCCAACGAATAGGCCCCAACTTTGATCTTTTCCCGGACGGCCAGCCAAAGGTCGAAGGCAAGATCCAAAAGAGTGACAAGGGAACCACTCTTCAGTCTGGTTCTCTATCTGCCACTATTCACCCTGACCAACACAACTTTGACATCAAATTCCACAGCTCTGATGGCAAAAAATACCTCACAAATCTCGGCAACCGCAGTACCGGCTTTGCCTACTCTCCTGCTCCTACCTCGCAAATACAGACCGGAGACATGAGGGACTTCAAGCACTACATGTTTATGCAGACTACCCTTTCTGTTGGTGAGTCTGTGCATGGCCTGGGCGAGCGGTTCGGTGCTTGGAACAAGGTCGGACAAAACGTCATTCTCTGGAACGCGGATGGTGGCACGTCGAGTGATCAGGCATACAAAAACATATCCTTCTGGATGAGCAACCGCGGATATGGCGTATTTATCGATTATTCGGGCAAGGTCGATCTCGAAATTGGAAGCGAGCGATGTTGTCGTGTGCAAACCACCATTGAAGGACAGCGCCTCAAGATGTACATCATCTACGGCGATGGCCCCAAAGATGTGCTCAAAAAGTACACAGTCCTCACCGGAAAGGCCAACAAGGTCCCCAGCTGGAGTTTTGGTCTTTGGTTGACCACTAGCTTCACCACAAACTATGATGAAGCCACTGTCAACTCTTTCCTTGAGGGTATGAAGGCTCGCGGCTCGCCAGTTGATGTGTTTCACTATGACTGTTTCTGGATGAGGGCATTCAGATGGACAGACTTCATATTTGACTCCGAGCGCTTCCCTGACCCCAAGGGCCAGATCTCACGTCTTAAAGAGAAGGGTCTCTGCAAAAAGGTCTGTGTCTGGATTAACCCCTATATTGGCCAAGCTGGTGTTGCCTTCAAGCATGCCGCCGAGAAAGGCTACCTTCTCAAGCGCAAGAATGGCGATGTTTGGCAGTGGGATCTGTGGCAGGCTGGTATGGGTCTTTTGGACGTCACAAACCCTGAGGCTTGTGCTTGGTACGTCGAGTGCCTCAACAATCTCTTTGATAAGGGTGTCGATGCCCTCAAAACCGACTTTGGTGAGCGCATTCCCACTCTCGACGTCCAATGGCATGATCCCACAGTTGATCCCCACAAAATGCACAATTACTATGCCTTTGCGTACAACAAGCTTGTCTATGAAGCTCTCCAGAAGCGATACGGTGACAGTGAGGCCGTCCTCTACGCCCGTGCTGCCTGTGCTGGAACACAGCGATTCCCTCTTGTATGGGGTGGTGATTGTGAGTCTACCCCTGAGGCTCTCGCTGAATCTGTCCGCGGTGGTTTGTCCATGGGTCTGAGCGGATTCACCTTCTGGAGCTGCGACATTGGTGGCTTCGAGGGTAAGCCCCCGCCATGGATCTACAAGCGGTGGGTTGCTATGGGTCTCTTGTGTAGTCACAGTCGACTTCACGGAAGCAACTCTTATCGTGTGCCCTGGACTGTCGACGACGACGACACCACTGAAGAAGGATGCTCAAAGACCCTATCTAAGTGGACCGCACTCAAGACTCGCCTGATGCCGTATATCTTCTCACAAGCGATCGAGTCTATCGAGGGTGGTATTCCCATGTCTCTTCGAGCTGTTGCTCTTGAGTTCCCCGATGATCCTACCTCGTGGTTCCTGGACCGCCAGTTCATGGTTGGATCTCAACTCCTGGCAGCACCCATTTATGAAGAGTCTGGTGAAGTAGAATTCTACCTGCCTAAGGGCAAGTGGACATCCTACTTTACTAACGAAGTCAAGTCTGGCCCCGGTTGGTTCAGAGAGAAGCACGCATTTGGCACCTTGCCTTTGTATGTCCGCGAGAACACAATTCTTGTCCTTGGCAGCCGTAAGGAGCTTGGTGCTGCGTATGACTTTGCTAGGAATGTCGAGGTTGCTCTGTACCAAACTTCACCTGGTTCGAAGGCCGTGGTAGTAAACGGCGAGGGGAACACTGTTGTTGAGCTTGTTGTTGGTGACGATGGTAAGCTTCAGGGTATTGACAAGCTCAATGGTGACTGCAAGATCACGGAGAAGGGTCGTGACCTGGAGGGGGATTCTCCTGTTTCGATTGAGCCGTTGTAAGTAGAACAACGTTAAGAAGATAATATATGTAGATATTGCTCTATCTTCAACGAACAAGCTTAACTCTAAAGGCTAAACTGTACTCTATCCATGCTTTAGTGATTCGCCAGATCTGCTGCTCACGGTTTCTTTGAATCCCATAATAGCAAGCTGGGTTAGAATCCGTCGGTCTCTGAGATAAAAACCATTAAGCTCGGTATCTATTAGCTCGATATTCCGGCCATTGGTCAACTAGGAATTCACAAGCAGCATATTTAGTACGATTTCTGTAGTCGAAGCTGTACATCTCATAGTTGGAACATGTCAGAGCTGCTGGTCAGCACTAACATAAATCTCGGTCTTCACGTCACTCAATTTTAAGTGGTTTAAAGCTTTATCATGGCTCTAACGATTCAGAGAGCACAGCAACCCTCTTCTTCATAACCATCCTTCGAAATCGATGAACTTGCCCCCACTTAAACTCTACTGTCAAAGCGAGATCGAGAGCGTTGGGGGTTACCCAAAAGGGAAAATCCAGGTGGCCCAATGCTACATGATTGGTCAAGTACAATCGTGGACTGAGAGCGTGTGGATGAGGCGGCCTTGTTTAATCAATGAGAAGCATCTAGCGTATTCACACACAGCAGGTTCAAGATTAGCACAACAGGTCAAAAGGTCCTGCAACACCTAGTTAGAGGTCACAATTCATCGATTACCCAAGTTTGGGGGTCCTATGTGGACCTAGGGATGCGTTTAATCGATGGACCTGAATTAGTAAAGATCTCGTTCCACATTCATTTGCAAGATTTCCTGGAACATACCACAGTTAACATCGACACTGTATAATAATCTAGATTGCAGTGGAATGGCTATTTCTCTTGGCCCCTATGCTATTTCATGTATAACCTTTGGCAGTATTAGTTGGCAGTTCCCCAATGCCATCGGGTCACCGCGTAACTTATCTAGCGTTGATCTACAAGAACTGCGAACTCAGTGTCCCTCATCGAATCTTCAACCATCGTATGGTATTAACAACATGTCAGAATGAGAAGGGATGAGCTACCCACATATCTTATGATCTACGTTCGGCCACGGTCTATCAAGCCCCGACCAGAGACCTGATTGGTCCGGCTGTTAGTGAAAGCGAGGATGATCAAAGATGCTTTGACTAGATTCATTCCACATGTAAATTCTCATTTAGCCGGATTACAAAGGTCCAGTGCCAGAGGCTATACGCCGATGTCCTGTCTCGTCTGGATCTATCGTAGATGTGGCTGTCAGAATGACATATGGTATGGCCCAATGACTGATCAGACCATCATTGTGATTCAATTTTCACATCAGGAAACAGGACTACAACAATACCCCTTACCTCAACCCTAGCAAGTATCGGTCTTGTTTTCTCTAGGACAGTGAGTCAATAACTGGCAATGACAAGGGGTTGGTGACATGCTATTTCTCCGACCACACGGGGCCGGCCTAAAATCACCACAGGGGAGCCATGTAAGACCCATCATGACTCGGCCTTCGCGTGCCGTGCTGCATCTTTATGTCCTATAAAGTATTGTAAAATGATTGAAAAATATACGGAGAACCCCGTAAACAAAGCCTTACCAGTCATGTTGGCCCCTTCTGGGCATGACGAAAGTTGATACTTGCGTGATTATTCTTGCACCCCATTCCTCGGTGATGTGACCGCTATCGAGACGTCCCTTTGATTCTCTCCGTGGACTTGGGTCTGTGGGACCATCTGGATCACACTGATCAACATCTTGGGGGATATTGATCATGGTACCATCGCTTTAGGAGAGGCAGCCATACAAATAGACTCCCGAGCCGCTGTTGATTCTTCTAAGGTTTCTTTACCACCTCGCCCTCGAGATCTAAACCACACGACATAACCAATCTCAGTCCCTTGCATAAATAACCATACGGGGTAGTCCACGGTTATCATCATGGGGAAAGCCTATAACATCGGCCTGGCTTGTTTTGCAGCCATCGGGTACGTTTTCTTCAACTTTATGGATGGAGTTTCCAATATATTTATCGTGTATAATAACTCTTATATCTTGGATTCAGGTCCTTTCTCTTCGGCTATGACTCTGGCGTCATGACTGATGTCATCGCCTCGAAACACTTCCAGAATTATTTCGATACTACATCTACTTCTTCCATCATAGGTGCTATCAACTCTACATTCAGTGGAGGGGCTGTATTCGGAGCATTGTTTGGAGGAGTCATTATGGACAGGTTCGGCCGAAGGAAGACTATCGGTATTGGTGCCTTCATTTGCACAATCGGTGCGATCCTTCAAGCTGCTGCGTATCAGTATGTGTTCGATTGCCTGCCATTGACATAGGTTGTTGACTGATTCATTGCCTAGTCTCGCTATGATGTTGGTTGGACGAATCATTGCTGGCTTCGCCGTTGGCTTACTCTCCATGAGTGGTAAGTCTCATATGCGATCGATTAGGCTCGCGTGACTAACAATTACTTTAGTCCCGGTATATCAATCGGAGTGTGCAAGCCCCAAGAACCGTGGTCTCATTGTTGGACTTGCCCAGCAAATGATCGGAGTTGGCTTCATCGTGTCTACATGGGTTGGATATGGCAGTCATCACATGCCAGATACTTCATCCTTCCAATGGCGGTTCCCTCTTGCATTCCAGGCATTCCCCTCTGTTTTGTTATGCTTGGGCATGCTCTGGCTTCCGGAGACTCCCCGTCATCTCATTGCTACTGACCAGTTAGACGATGGCATGAAAACACTCCGAAAGTTACACTTTGACGGCTCAAACGAGGAATGGATCAAGTCCGAGTTTAATGAGATTAAACTCACTATCGATGCTGAGAAGCTAGCCACTGCACCAGGCTGGTTGATTATGTTCAAGGTACCGCAGTGGCGGAAGAGACTCATGCTCGGGACTTTGGTTCAAGTATTCACTCAGTTCACTGGTAAGGGCTTCCTTGCGGTAGTTGATATCGTTCAACCCACACCTCTTATTTAAAGAAGAGTTACTAACGTTGGTTTTAGGAATAAATGTGATTGGGTATGTGGTTTCCTCACTCTCACCTCTAAACTCTACCTTTCCCAACCAGCTTCTACCGTAGCATCGCTAACGTAAAACAAGATATTATCAAACCATCATGTATGAGAGTCTCGGAATCACTGGCAAGACAAATCTTCTTGTCGCTGGAATCTACAACTGCACCGGCCCTATTGCAAGTAAGCTAAGAGCCCTTTATCGCACAACAGCATTTTCGCCAAAATACTTTACTAACACTACACAGATTTGGTCTTCATTACTTTGATCTCAGATAGGATCGGCCGAAAACGACCTCTCATTTATGGTATCATTGCCATCTCCATCGCTCTAATCTTGGAGAGCGTTGTCAACAGTCAAAACGTTGACGGCACCCACCGTGGCCTCAGCACCGCTGGTGTTGCTTTCTTGTTTTGTGTTACGGTCATTTTCTCTCTGTCCTTTGGTCCCGTCAGCTGGACTTACATGGCAGAGATAATGCCCTACCAGATAAGAAGTAAGGGGTGTGCTTTTGCTACTGGTATCGGCAACTGGCTTGTTTCTACCTTCTGGAACCAAGTCAGTCCCTTGGCACTCAAGGAGCTAGGCTGGAAGTTTTACTTTCTCTTCGTTGGTAAGTCCATCCCTGGGGCCTATTCGGGATTGTCTGACTCTTAGGAAATAGCGTTCAACATTGTCGTTACTCTGCCCACTCTCATCTTCGCTTTTCGAGAGACGAAGGGTTTGTCTCTGGAGGAAATTGATCTTTTGTTTGGAGACCGAGCATTGGGAAACCTCCCAGCTGATATTGAAAAGGATAGCGGTGCCGTTGCTGTAACTAACTCCCACGACGAGAGGCCTGACCGGGAGCTATAGTCCTGTATATACATACCCTAGTTGCAGTTATCTACTTCACTCATAGGCTGAACTCTTCAACACTAGAACATAGAAGGGTTTATGAGCATGGGATTGTATACCGAGACGATAGTTAATGGACAGCGATTGGCCACTTTTGACACGAAGGTGTGCTTTTGGTGCCTGACCTGCCATCACTGATTAGGTAGGGGAAAGCTAGACACAAAGATGCCTGGTGAGTAGCTCGTGTTCAGGCCGTGGCAACTAGTATTCGTTTTGTAAAAATCTCATTTTGGAACGTACCTAACTCGCACCTCGATTTCCATGGACCATGCGAGCAAGTATATGAGTGCCCCTGTTCGTTTGATTCTCTTGCGACGCTCATCATGAGACTGAGTAGTAGGGCCACTTTATTTACGAAACTCGATCGCATTCATACCAATACTCAAGATGAATAACGCCTATCAGATCCCCTATAACCGGGCAATGTATGCATTTACATAGTGCAACTCGAGTAATGGAAAACCTCAAAGGAATAGATCATCAGGCTACAACAACATGATAACCAATCTCGAACCAAACCTTAAAAATAGCCAACGTCCGGTATGGTGTAGTGGCTAACATTTCGCGCTCTCATAATCTGGGAGATCAGTACCGCGGAGCCCAGGGTTCGATTCCCTGTACCGGAGTTTCCTTTTTGCTGTTTAACGATCAAACCCGAATGCCTACTAGTAGGTAGTTGATCACCCATAGCGACAAAGTTGACGACACAGTCAGCTAGCTAGGTCTAATGTTTGTTGTGCTACAGAAAGGTGCAGGAGGCATTAGATAGTACACTTTACCACTTGAGTTGATATACAGATTCCAGTAAAAGGATATAACAAGACATGCAAAATTACTATAGCACATGTAACTCTTCCACTAATTGACATGAGCCAATTCAAGACTTTAATTAATTTCTTGGACACAATTGATATCTTATCTATTATCGCAATCGAAGAGTGCTTTATCCGGCACCGGTCATTTAATCATCCGCACCTTGTCCAATCAGGAGAAACCGCGCCCGGAAATGTGGTCATGGGCTACGGGAAGGCGGGCAGAGCAGTCTCGCTTCTTGTTCCAGCTTCTCCTCGTCGTCCCAACACCCGATCAAATTTGTTTTTAGTCAAGTCTACCACGCCAACACGACTTTCTCTTTCGAATTGGGGCTTGTCTCACTTCCTAGCATTGCGATTAATCTTCAATCATCAGTTTTTCCTTTCAAACGCGCCTAGACGGCCTGGCGATCGCTCGTCGCTTCACCCTCGACATCCATTCATCGAGTCGGCTCTTGGATCCAACAACTGCCCGCGATGGCGTCGCAACAGATTCTCTTCGCCGAGACAATAGCGGGCATGAAAAAAGCATTCAAAAGGAAATCATATGGTACGCGAGCATCTTTGCGCTTTTCGCGCCTAGGGGATCCCTAGCTGACCCTGCCAACCACAGAGTCCGACTCAGATTCCGAGATCGAAAGCTATACCAACCGTGGGAACAAGCTCAAGAAAAGGGCACGATTTGCTCGACAAGGACAATTGGTTCCCAATAACGGCCCAAGCTCGTACAAAGAGGTTCGTTCTACGGACAAATCCCTCCTGCTCATGTCTGACCTTGCCAGTATGTCGAATACGCCGGAGTCTATCGCCCAATCCTTTATCGCAATCCTCCTCTAGTCGACGAGGAAGGATATGAAATAGACAGCGACGACGAGGATGAGAACCGCATTCAGGAAGCAGAGGCCTCTGCCGCAGAATTGAACCCGTATGCCAATATCCAAATAGAGAGTATGTCAGACACCATGCAGCTCAATAGCACAACTAACAAGAGCAGATATCCTCGCTCCGCTTACTGCATCAACCGCCTTGCCGACACACCCAACCCTCTCGAAGCCTTTCACATCAAAGACCCTCACTCGGCTTGTTGATCAAAGCTGCGACATTGTGCGCAAAGAGAACCGTTCCCTGTGGAAAGTCAGACACCTCCTGACGTCGCTGTGTGGTGATTACACCTGGGCTCCATGCGAGATGATGGTCCGACCAGCAGATGTCGAGCTTTACACAGACAATCATATGGCGCGTCATCTATTGGCCCTATCCCAGGCAGTATCGGTGCTCCCTGCAATTAACAACGGGGACGTTGGGCCACATCAAAATAACGTCATAGCAGGGGATGTTGCTCCAGATACGACTTTGGGTGGAGAAACCATGGACAAAGACACGGCAGAGGATGCCGATATAACAATGACAGACGCTGGGACGACGGCCGACCCGGACGGTTCCCATCTGGAAGATGCTGGCGATGCCGAGAAGATGGATGTTGAAAAAAGCGCGGATACAAACTCGAATATTCCGAACGGCGAGCACGCCCCAGTCGAACAAACAGATTCCACAAAAGCGCCAAAGGTTGAACCAATGAACGGGGTTAACGAGAGTTCGAATGAGCAGAAGCAAGGTGGAATCGGAGCTGACAGAGCCGATACCTCTGCAAAACAGACAGTTGGCGATATACACCAACTGACCGAGCTAGTCGAGAGAATAGTGCCAGATGCATCTCTGGTTTCAGAAGCAGAGGACGACTTTATACACCCTCTGTTTCTTGCACCTGCAGGGGCAAGACCGGATAGAGACATTGGCTTGCCAGATCAGGAAGCAGAAGATATCCGACGACTTCTTGCTCTGTATGTGCAAAAACAGGAAGAGGTGTGCCGAGGAGCCAATAAGTTGTTTCTGGGGCTTCTCAAAGCCGAGCAGCTGCGCAAAGATGTACTCCACTGGTCCAAGGCAGAAGCTCACTCGGGGCCTAACCGAGACATGTCGGACGGCGAGGACTGGTATGATAAGGAGGAATGGGGCCTAACGGAAGATCTCAAGAAGGGGCAGGACGAGGAGGAGGAGGACGTCCAAACAACAGGCAAAAAGACAAGAAACCGACGCCAATAACGCTGAGTTCTCTCGCTGTTAGATATGGGATGATAATGACTGGTTTGTCGGGTTTAATTGTTTGGGCGTTCAAGGATGGCGTTTGGGACACATGCGAGATAGGCCTTGATGCCAACCGCGAGAAGAGCGCATGATTTTGCAGGACCTATAGATATGAATATTGAAGCATTTCCTTTTGGTGATTCTGATCACTTGATTCATTCATTAGTTAGCTCAGCTTTGCTCCGCTTTAGTGGGTGAGGGGAGATTGATTTGATTGCTTAGGTTGGTTGACTGGTTGACTGGTTGCAGGGATGTTGGATGTGAGTGAGAGTGAATGAATGCTGGCTGGCTGGCTGGTCAGGGCTGACTTCGGTTAATGCTCTTCTGAAGCTCTCTGAAATCTCCACTAATCCCCGCTGCTTGGCCATTATGACGCTGCCATACCAATGACCCCAGCCCAGCCAGACAGGTCCTCTCATCTTTTGCTTTCCAGTCACTTCCGGGCATGTGACAGGACAGGTAGACTAGCAGGTAGGACAAGGAAGAAGACAGCTCCTGCTGCAACTTACCTACCTACCTATTCCAGCTCTCCTAGTTTTCTCTTTCTTTTCTTTTCTCCGCAAACTGCCTGTCATAACTGCAAACCAAGTTGACTGTCTCTACTCTTTGATCCTCTCTGTTCTTTGTGACTTACACGTGAACTTGTTACGTCAGTGATCACGACTTTTACTTTACCTCACTTTACTACTTTTCATTGATTGCCCCGTGCTTCATTAGCTGTCATCATGGGTATCATGGCTCTTGGTCCACAAGATTTCCTCGACTATGTCAACTATGACAAGCAGAGTTTGTACAGTGAGTTGACTGACGCTTTGCCTCTGTTGAATAAAGTGAATCTAATTCGATCTGTTTGCTCGTCTTAGTCTCAGCTGCATCCATTGCCTTTAACCCGCTGTTCTGGAAGTGAGTTGTTTAGTCCCAACGTGATGATTTGGCATTATTAACTTATTGCTCTCAAGTATCGTCGCTCGTCAAGGTATGTATAAACTCGCTATTTAATAAGCGCATCGTACTCTGTTGTCGACTAACACTGGCCTGCTCAAAAGAATACCACAATAAGTTTCTAACAAAGCTCTTTGGTGGTAATTCCCAAGTTGCCTGCTATGCCCTCGCCTTCGCCATCTTTTCTCTGGGTATGGTACGCGACTTACTTTTCAAGAATGCCATCTCTGAACAACCTACGCATCCCGCCCTTGTCAACGACTACATGCGGGCTGCTGCTGTCACTCTCTTTGCTGTCGGCAATGTCTTGGTTGTCTCCTCGACCTGGCGACTCGGCATTACTGGTACATTCCTCGGTGACTACTTTGGCTTTCTTATGGATGAGATGGTGACTGGCTTTCCCTTCAACGTGACTGGCTCTCCCATGTACACTGGCTCTACCTGCAGTTTCCTTGGTACCGCTCTGTGGTATGGTAAGCCTGCTGGTGTCCTGCTCACCATGTGGGTCGATATTGTCTACAGGCTCGCCCTCAGATACGAGGATCCCTTCACTTCTGAGATCTACGCCAAGCGTGAGCGTGAGCGTGCTGCGGGTAAGAAGTCGAACTAAGCTTACCAGCTTCATCCGTCGTTGCTCTCGCAAGTGAAAAGACAAAAAGAGTGACCAGATATCATGACGGCAGTACCCCATTCGCGTCTATATACAAAAAAGGCCAGCGGACGGGAAAGGGGTACATGATAAATCAATACCATATGCTATTGTGCAATACGCACCAGGCTGGCACAGGAAAGCTACGCCTTTCAACAGGCTGGGTGCCTCTCAACAGGCTTAAGGAGTTTTTCGGACACAAACATACATTCATACCATGCTATTACCGACACCAATCAGTCGACGGGCATAAGTCAATACATTTCGTTCTACACCAATACCAAAAACACATTGCATTCGATTATGAGACCACATAGGAATAAAGAAGTCCTTTTCATTACATCTTCTCGATACTGCATCTTAACCACCTTCACTTGGTAAATCCATAGACTTCTGTCATTTTCTTCTGAGTGTCACGATATACTGTAATAATAAGTTCAGTAAGAAATTGGTTTATAGAGCCCATCCAGTTCAACACAGTATACCGTCCCTACTTGATGGTTGGGAGGCAGTGTTCTTCCCTCAAATCTTGTCGGATTATCATGATCAGGCAGTAGTAGAAATAGGGAAACAACAAGCATACGGTGGTGTGAATCAAAACACACACGATAGGCTAGCTTTCGAAGCTGCTGAGCTTTTCTAATCATTCCTCATAAGTTGATTTGAGAATCTACTTTGCATTTTAACAGCTCTACAATAGAAATAAATAGACTGTTCAGCTTTGCATCACTCCTCGTGCACCGTCCGAAATCGGCCAATTGGTCCCTTTTTGCCATCAATATCGACTCCAGTCCTGTCAAAGTTTTATCATTTATGTCTCAGAAGGCTTATCGTCGGGAAGAAGGTCAACAGCTGTGGCCTCGACAGATTTCTTCTCCTCAGCAGGCTTCTGCTCTGTTGAAGCCTCACCGGCCTTCTCAGCTTGTCGTAGAGCAAGCTTTTTCTGCTTCTTCTTATCCTTGGCAGCCTTCTTGGCCGCAGCCTTTTCGGCCTCGAGGGCCTTTTGTTTTCGAATTTCCTCGCCACCAAAGGCCTCGCGCCACTCGTCAAGCTTGGATGCGGGAATCTGTGTGAAGAGAAGCTTGGGCTCGCCAATCTTTTGACCGGGCTTGACGATATCACCAGTCCATGTTTCAGGGATAGAAACAAGACCGGGGCAACCAATCTGTTCGAGAATAGCATCGGAAGTCGAAGGCATGTAGGGGTACACAATGCTAGCAAGGAGTTGCAGGTGGTTGATACCGAGACCAATGACAGCGGCGCAACGTTCGGGCTCGTCGGCAAGAAGCTGGTTATTCAGCTTGCTGTCTTGCAAGAGCTTGTTGCCGAGGGCGGAAATGTGCATAACGGAAGCAAGACCAGCACGAAGCTTGATAGCATCGAACTGAGCGATGAAGGTCTTAAGGGCCTCGTTGACTTCCTTCTTGTGCTCTTCCAGTCGCTCGTCTGTGTATTTGGTGTAGTCTGGTACAACACCATCCAGCTTGGTCTGGGCGAACTTGAGGATTCGCTGGTTCAAGTTACCAAGGTTCTTGAGAAGGTCGTTGTTGTTGCAGTCAATGAATTCCTGCCATTTGAATTCAGAGTCGGCAGTCTCGGGTCGTCTTGACAGAAGGTAGTATCTCCAGACATCGGGATCAACGCCGGTTTCCTTGGCAGTGTTGCCGAACACACCGACACCGCGGGACTTGCTGAACTTTCCGCCCTCGTAGTTGAGATATTCGGTTGTTGACATCTTGTGGACCTTGGTCCAGTTCTCTCCTGTTCCAAGTTGAGAAGCAGGGAAGATGATGGTGTGGAATCTGGATGATTTGGTCAGTAAATTTCCTAGCTAAGGCGCCCTTGGCAGACAATAACCGTCAATGTTCGGGTTCACTTACGGAACGTTGTCCTTGCCCATGAACTGGTAAAGCTTGACATTCTCAGGGTTCTTCCACCACTTCTCCCAGTTTGTACCCTCCAGATTATCACCATCCACCAAGTTCTTGGTAATGGAAACATAACCAATGCAGGCATCAAACCAGACGTAAAAGACCTTCTCGGCGTACTCTTCGTTGCTCAAACCCTCAAGATCCTGGGGAATTGGGACACCCCACTTGAGATCTCGGGTGATACCACGGGGGAGGAGACCCTTGTCGATCCATGACTGGGTGATGGAGATACAGTTGGTGCTCCAGTCTCCCTCCTTGCTGCTCTTGTGGAACCAAGGGACCAGAAGATCCTTAACGGCGTCGAGTCGGAGGAAAAGGTGCTTGGTTTTTCGCTTCTCGGGGGTGGTACCATCTACCTTGCAGCGGGGGTTGATCAGGAAACCAGTGGCCTTGGCCTCAACGTGGTCGTCCTCTGAAGCACTGGGTTCGCGCTCAGGCTCGAAAGGGTCGATAAGTCCACCACAAGCATCACATTGATCTCCACGAGCGCCTAGATCGTGGCAGATGCTGCACTCTCCCTCAACAAAACGGTCCGCAAGGAACTTGCCGTGGTTGGCATGTGTACAGAAGGGCTGAGTAGTCTCCCGCTCCTCAATGTAGCCATTCTTCCAGAGTTCCTTGAAGATCTGCTGCACAATCTGTGTTTGTTGTTGTGTGGGCGTTCGGCCGAAAATGTCAAAGTCGATTCGGAACCAGTCGTAGACTCCCTTGTGAAGAGCGTGGTACTTGGCGCAAAGGTCGGCGGGTGAAAGACCTTCCTCGAGAGCCTTTGTTTCGGTAGCGGTACCGTACTCATCGGAGCCACAGATGTAGATGGTATTGTGACCTCGAGCTTTGCAGTAGCGAGCAAACACATCAGCAGAAAGAACACTGCCGATGATGTTACCCAAATGTGGGATGTTATTGACGTATGGAAGGGCAGAGGTGACGAGGATGTTGCGCTTGCCCTCTACAGGGAGGATTGGTGATTTGGAAGCCATTATAGGCGGTCGATAGTCGCAGCCAGTGTTTCAATAAATTCCTGTTATCTGTAAGTAGATTTGGCGTTGATGTTTGTGAAATATTTGTGAGTCACAGAGCTGCGATAACGCTGTTGACAGTCAAAATTCGTAGTTGAGATGATATGGCGGGGGCGGGGGAGGGGTGATCAGAAGGTTACGGGTGTAGGGTAAGCCAGATCGATTTTGTTGAAGTGCGTGCGTTCGAGTTTAAGCATACCATTGATCGTGTTTGGTCTCAAATATATTGTCGTGTATGTGTAACCAACAGCATTCTACATCAATACTTGTTGATTGAGTGATCATACTGAAGCTCGACTCAAAATGCCACAGCCGCATGTCACAATGAAAGATGGCAGCGCAATAGCGATCTTTGGAAAAGCAACATAACTGAGCAATATGAACAGTTTCTGGCGTGTACCGACTAAGGTAAGATGCAGAAATTTCACGTCACAAACAATCGTTTTCAAGTATGACATTATTTATAGCATATTATAGAGCTATGCCCAGCCCTTGGTATTTAGAGCTTCACATATCAATGTCCCCTTTTTGGATGACCCTGAATGCTGGAAGCTGGAAGTGACGACAGTTGACCCACCAAAACCGGCAGGAGCCCCGCGTCACGGCCCGCGACCAAGTAACCAAACCCCACTAACCCTCTGTTGCGGCAGCAGCGAGCAGGTAGTTATGCGCCTGACCTAGTACTTGGGTACTACTCAATTCAAGCTACCAACCTTACCTCGATTTACCTTTCCTCACCCTACCTTGTTTGATAGCTTCTTTGTTTCAAGAAACACTTCTCTCTTCAGTCAACGGCCCGAGAATATCGTCTCGAGTCGCGTCGCTGAAGCTTCGCATTGTGTCGCCTGACTATTGGCTAACCCCACATTCCTTGGTTTATCATCATTCATCAGACACTTGAGCTACCAGGAGCTATCGTAGCGCTTGAGATAGCATCGTCCTGGCATTATCGAGGAATAATATCACAAGGATACCAGCCTACAAAACAGAGACCGCATACAGAAATCATCAATATAATTCACCATGAGTGTGTTCGCGACGGTAAGGTTACTCTATCCGACTCTCATGCATGTGCCAAACTCTACGGCCGAGACGTTACCCGTTGGCAACTCCTTTGAGTTATTTATATGCCATTGGTCCACATTTGACAATCCTATGTGGACTGGCTAACAGTCTCATAGAAGAAACCGTTCTCGGCCGTGACTGTCACAGTCGAGAATCTCACCTCTGAGGCATATGAAGAGGAAGATTTCAGTGGTATCCCCGAGCTCGTCGAAGTCATTACTTTGCAAGCTACTGGTCCAAGTGAAGCAGCTCGTGCTCTTCGTAAGAAGCTCAAATATGGAAACGTCCATCGCCAGATCCGTGCACTAGTCCTCCTTGATGGTCTGATTCAGAATGCTGGCGAGAGGTTCCAACGCACCTTTGTTGACGAGCCCCTACTTGAGCGTCTACGTGTTTGTGGCACCTCTGACCTGTCCGACGTGGCCGTGAGAAACAAGTGCAGGGAGCTTTTCCGCTCATGGTCGCAATATGCCGGAAAACCGGGACTCGATAGTCTTTCGCGACTTCATAGGGTGAGTCATAGTTACTGAAAGCTCCTATGATCATATGCTCATTTTACTAGGAACTTCCCAAAAGGAAGCAAGCTGTCACTCAAGAGCGATCCAAGGTTCTCAAAGAGACAGAAGAAAACCCATTTGTCGATGATGAACAAGAGGCTGCGGCAAAGGCTGCTCGTGATGCACGAAACGCCCCGGGCCCGTCGAGCTCAACCCCAGCGTCTGGTTCAGGGTTTGGGCATGCGCCTTCTAAATCTTCATCGGGAGGCAGTTCCTTCTTCGGCGGTTCTAAGGACAAGAAGAAGGACAAAGATAAGGACAAGGCCAAGGGGAAGCGAAAGCCTTTCAATCTCGAGGCCGAGAAGGATCAGATGAAGTCTGTCATTGCCGACTCCTCCATTGCAGCCACGAATTTGATGAATTCGCTTCAAAGCGTTAACCGCGAGGTTGAGCGCATTTCGGAAAACCAAGCTGCGGTGGAGCGTTTTGAAGCCTGTAAACTCCTGAGACGAAAGGTGCTACGTTATGTAAGTCATCCTCCAAAGTTGGTTCTGAGGTATTAAGCTCATGGTTGTCAGGTTCATCATGTCGAAGAAGAACAGTGGCTAGGAGGGTTGCTCCACGCCAATGACGAGCTTGTCCACGCTCTCATGTCATTTGAACAGTTCGACCGCTCTATTGACGCGGATAGTGACTCTGATGATGAACTTGCTGAGCAAGCCCATCTATACCGAAGTATGTATCGGCGTCTTCCTTGGGCAGGCTTCAACTGACTCTTCATAGTGGCTACAATCAAAGGCAAGGAGGCCATGGCCAAAGCAGCCGCACAGTCTCCAACTACTTCGCAGCCCCCGGATCTGTCCGAGCTGAACATTTCACATTCTCCTGTTCACGCTGCTCCTCCTCGCCCTCCCCCGATGTCAAAGCCTCAGTCAAAGCCGCCTCCCCAACCCCCGCGACCGACAGCAGTTTCTCCTCCACCTTCACAGGATGAAGAGGACGACGATGACCCATTTGGAGACTCACATGCGCTTGATACACCTTCACACGAACGCGAACAGCCTAAGTGGTGAGATTGAAGAGAATGTGTCGATATCAGTGTCTCAAATAGTTGAAGATGACCCTACAGGCTTGTGTTAGTTGAAAGTATTCCAACGCAAATAAGAGATCGCCATGGCAGCCATCCTTTCACTTCTGGTAGTATACGAGCTTCATGAATCTGTCTCACAACATTCGGCCCAGCCTCTAACAAGATTCAATGGTGACATGTGTAGGGTAGTTCTGATCTCAAAAATTACCATTTGAATATCACAATTATTGGGAATCAACTCAAGCTAGTGTTAAGTATAACTCCTTTGCAAGGACGTTAATGTCGCATTCGCTTTGATAATAAACTCAGTCTCATACTTCGTCTAAGTGATCATCTATTGTGACTGTTGGCGGAGTTCGACCAGTGCGTGTCAGTGGGAGTATCTCGCTTTGACGAGCTAAGCGCCAGAAAACCCCACGCATAATGTGGCTAGACTCAGACCCCATCAATTTCAGGCCGCTCATCTTACCGTATGTGTTTGATAGGACGCCGAGTCAGTTCTTTCGCTTGGTATTGAATTCCCAGAGCACTAATCGCGGGTCTCTTCAGCCCGAGATCTCCCAGACCGCCTTCGCTCAATACACGGTCTGATGCGGCCGTGTCGGTGTGGGCGTCGCGCTGCACACTCCCTCTTTACCGTACAACGCGTGCAGCTCTTATGCATGAATGCGTGGAGTACAGAAGTGTTGATCTCCATACTGCAAGCAATAAGGTGCAATCTACAATATTTCGCCTGCTGTATAGATCTTGCGGTCAACAAAGCAAAAAAAGACGTATTCCAAGTGCCACAAAGCAGCACAACACAATATCAAATAAACTTTAGTTCCCGTTGTCGCACGGGAAAAAAGCAAAAGCAAGAGAAAAGTTTGTGAGCTTCCTCTCCTAGATCTGATACACAGACAAACAGCATGTTTCCCGGTAGCTCCGATCGAAATAGTGGTCAAGGACGGGCACTTGCTCCCATGTTTAATTGCTTGTGCTTGATCTGCACAACCTGTCATGATCCTGACCGCATGTTGGCCATTTACGCTTGTCTTACGTTAGAAATTGCCCGACAACAACTACCTACACGAGAAAAGTAGTCTAGAGACGACTCAGGCACACAGATCTGCTTGTTGAAGATTACCGGGATTACGGCGGGGTCCTCGTTCACGTTGCATTGATCGGACATGGCGGTATGTATGTACACAGGCTCGGACTGCTGTAGGCACGAGAAAGATAATCAACTGCCGCATCAAAATTGACATGGCGATGGCGCGTTCCTGAACAGCTGGCCGAAGCTTTTTGATCGACATGTCCGTCTCGCTTGTTGGGAGCGTTGAGGACAGGGCAGCACAGCTCGCTTTCCAAACAAGACTCAACCCCAAGGATAGTCAGCTCGGGAGTGTGGGACGGTCCTGGCCAGGCCTTTCTCATGGTTGCGTTGTTGTTCAGGCACACTTCTCATTGTGCGGTCAGCTCGAGCGCAAGGGAACGGTGACAGGCTGAGACAACTGTTTTGGTACCACAAATGCGGGAACGCGCAGGCAGGCGTCCATCCCTAAAACCGCGTCGACGGCAATCTCAGCCCGGACCACCAGACGAGTCCACTTAGTCGTGGAGCAAGTGTAGTAATTAGAGAGGCTGCAGGAGATTGCATACCGTACCAAAGTACAGCAGCCCCGACAACACACGTCCACATGATCACTCAGGAGCTTCTCGTCTGGATTAAATTGCCAGCCTTGAATCACCAGCCGCTCTCGCTGTGGAAGCAGACTCCACCTCGCCGGAGCCTAGTGTGAAGCGATATCAGTCATCGTGACCAAGTCCAACTTAGAGGGTAGCAAGGTCCCCTATGCTGAAAGGCAATGCTTCGGTTTTCTAGCGTTGTATGGGGAACATGTCGAAAGAAGCCCAACGTTATTTGTGGCAGAAGCAAGTGTATGTACATACTGATATCGAACGAAAGCCCTCGTGGCAGCCATGGGCCAAAGACACCCCTGCGTTGGCCCTGCGTTGGTGTGCTCTTTGGTGTGGAGGGGGAAAAGTCAAAGCCTGCATTCAGCCCTGAAAGACTTAACCGTCCCACGTCACTCTTGGACTACGCTGCTCCACTGCTTCTGGAAGCTTTCCATCATTTGTTTCATCCTCTGAACCTTTGAGCACGTTCCTACGCTCAGAATGCAGTGCATTTCAGGGACCACCTAACCACCCCCAGGAGGACACAGCGCAACGGCCAGACTCGCGGTGATTTCGACAATATGGGGATGAAAAGCGAACAAAGACTTCGTTTTGAGATCACCGATAACCAAACTTCCATCTATATCGTCCAATTCATCAATGTAAATACAGTATCCGCGTCGCACGTCCTACCACCCCATGCGTTTTGCAGTGTGGTGTAGCACGAAACTGTTAGACAATCAACTGTTGGTTGTAGGCTATTTTGCGTTCTTTTACAGATACGGGCGTAGTGGAATGTCGATCACCGGACAATTCTAGCAATCGTTCGCCCCACGACCCAAGTTTAGATTCGAGTCATTGCACGGTTGCGCTGCTGTAACATGGAAAGCTTTGATACGATCGACGAAAGGCACTGCAATGGATTTGCGACACCCGAAAGCCTTGACCAGTTGAGCTTCTCGGCCATATGCGGTACATCATGATGTATTTTTTCGAGCCCTTTGTTTCAAGTTGATCATGACTTCATCACTAGGTAACTATTGAACAAATAGGTTTAAAGAGATAGTCGTGTTTCTTGCCTCTACTAAGCAAAAATGGCTTGTCGTATCCAACGAACACATCATGTTGCAGGTTCCTGCATGACCCTTGAGGTTTATTGCGGTTCTTGAAACAAAGATGTTATTTGTGTCACCTGCGCTAAGGCGGAGAATAAGGTCGACCTGTTTCATCCATGCTTCGAGTCTCTCAAGGTCCGTGTCCGAGCACAAGGCACAAGTAGGAGGACAGAAGGTATTTCGCACAGCCGCCAAGCTTTTCGCATTTAATCCTTCAAGCCACTAACCTTCTTGGTAGGGTCGGTGCATCGCCTTCGCCGAAAATGGCGTGCGAATGGCGGGACGAACTGACTGGAATGGTGTCGCTACTGACAGCTCCCCATCCTGACTTTTGTCTCCTAATAATTCTAATAATAAGTGGCATACTCTGTAGATGAAGCTGCGCTGATGTAATATAGGGGACGTCTGTGAGCATGCTTCGAACCTGCAGATTGGTATGTGCGCATTATTTCTGGGAGGGTTCTTGAGGTGAGGTTGGTTTGTCCACACACTTTGCTTGCCCAGTCGCTCACCCGTGTCTTGGATACTGAGACAAACTCAAGCCACATGGGTAATGCACCGCCCATAATGTGAGAGCAGCTCACCCCTCGCCCATCTGTCTTGGAGCCTTTGTTCTGGTAGTTTACATGTAGTACAGAGTACAGCGAAGCTGGTCAAGTCAACGGTTGCTGACCAACCTGGTCAGCAGCCCAAGACATACGTTGGTCAGACGGCGTCCACTCTAGTTGTACACGAATGAGGGGTTATGTTGGCTGTTGGCGTCGTATGTTTTTCTTTGCATCTCGAAGTTATGAAATGTGATAAAAATAAAAGCCTCGCTCAACTGTTCAAAAGTTCGGTCACACTCCGGTGTCGAAATGCGACTTCCCAGCTGGTATGGTCGTCTTCTGTGAATATAGATAGGGTGGGCACAAGGAGAAGCTTTAGAGCAGACAAAAACCTGGAATACAATTAAAGAAGGCCCTTGTCGGAGCCACAGCCTGTTCTATGCATGTCCAGGAACCGTGTACGAGCTGTGTTTGCCTCTGACAAGCCAGTGAGAGATGGGTTCGCTAAAGCCATCTAGGGACATTCTTTGTAGTATCGCTTCAGGATATCTCGTCTATTTGTAAGTGTGGATTTATTCTGTCTGGTTGTATGGCGGTCGATTGTGTGTTTGAGTTGCGCCACAAGTCACAAGTACGTGGTCTCTTAATGAGTTGCTATATAACAGTTAATTCCTCTCTCACAAACGTAGTATAGCCCGGAGCGGATAGTGCGCCATGGCTGCTGCACCAGTAACTCTTTCTTGAACTTCTAGAAAGTCACCAGAACAAATAGGATTGGTCCATGCTCCTGCAGCACGGGGCAATTGAAGATGGGGCCCCGGGAGCTTGGGGCCAGGGCTATTGCAAGGGTCAGGGCGGCCGGTAGAGGGCTCTTACGTGTGTCCCGAGACAGAGATACGGATAGTCATCAAAGATATATGAGTGGGAGACGCCGAGCGGGATCCGGGTAGAGAGATGTTGGGTTTAGGCAGTACTGAAATTGTGGAGGGGAACAATTAACTTCCATGGGCAAGCCATACGGCCAGCCAAGGGACATAAGTTTCATCTCATGCGTGGGTCAATTCTAGGAAGGAGGGGTGAATTGAAGTGGAAGTGGAAGTGGGAGTGGTGGGTAGGTGGTGACCAGGTTGGCAGCGGGCAGGCAAAGCAAAGCAAAGCAAAGCAAAGGAAGGAAGGAAGGATCGGAATGAGAAAGTGGCATCGAAGAAGAACGGAAAGAAGCTCAATGGAAGGAACGACATGGTCGTGGGCGCAACGCTACGCTCAGACTTGCATTGTCACAGACGCTAGATCCGCCTTTTACATTACCATTGTTCCAGAAGGTTTCTCGAAACCTTCCTCGGAGAGTTAGCGTCATTTCCGAATTTGTAATGATTGCATTGGTAGCCTTGTTTAGCGTCCGCAATAGCCAACCAAAGCTCAGCACCTAAGAGTAGCCCCTGCCATTTTGTCGCGTCTAATACCCAAACTTGTTAGTCTCATCCAAACTCGAACTTCGGTGGTTTTTTTCTTTCTCCTCTGTTGCTACACCCCTTTTCAAATTGAAGTCAACTTGACTCAACACAACGCCAATCGCTCATCAGCGTCATGGTGGATCTTTACGACTGTATGTACACCTGACATTGGGCTAATTGTTCCTCTTTACATCCTTTTGTTCTCTCTGTCGATCAGTAACTGCTTCTTCATGCATCTCGCGCGCGCGGCACTCGCGGGGATAGGAAAATGTATTTAGGAATGGTTGTTGTTACATGGAGTAAAAAAAACCCTCGAAGCTAAATCAGTTCAGGCGGTGTAAGCCCAATTCCGTTTGTCCAAAAGGCAGATCCATCATGATGAAGCCTTCTGAAAAGACTGTCAGGTACCGACGAATTAGTCCCACCTCAGCCCACTACACCTTGAGTTACGATAGGATAGGTATCTTGATACACAGTGCAAGGTTATTGACTCCAACGCCGGGGAGCGCCCAGACCATCCGCTTCACTTCCGATTGGGCAAATAGTAACTGGAACGACCTTTGACCCAGGAACAGCAAACATCCCATGAGCGGCAGCCTCATGCGCATTGCATGCATTGACAGCCTAGTTAAGCTACGGACTATCGCAGGGTAAAAGAGCGGAATACACATGAAGTGACACCGCCTTCACCGAGTCACTGAGAATAATGGGTGTGATATGTTGTTAATCCAGGGGCAGTCTTAGTTAGGTCTTTGTTCGCATCAGTCGAGTGAGGGAGCTATCGATTGCCTAAGCCGCGAATCCCTGAACTATCAGACCAAGAACAAAGAGAAATCATGGATGGCAATCAACTAACACGAACAGGTGATCAGATATTGAAATTACAGATGTCGAGTCTCATACAGGTTCAGGCGACGCTCTAACCGGTTTCACCGAAGTTCATCGTAACGCATGGTTGGAGATTAATTAGCCTTAACCAACAACTAACACTTATTGTCGCCTATGGCGCAGGAAACGATTACCACTACTGCCAAGAGAGGTGGATTCTTATTTGAGGCAAGCCACACTAAGTCCATTACGAGACGACACCGCCAGTATGTGTGAGATGGGTCAGGGGGTATGGGCGCTGAATTCTTCTGGAAGCCAGCCAGATCTACCAGCCCCGGCAGCCCAACATCACCCAGCTCTGGGCATCTCTGACCGTGCCCAAATTGACGGGACCCGTTTGAAAACCCCTAGGAACAGACCTGGGTTATTTTGAGGGGCGCACGCACAATTGCAGGGTACAGGGAAGATTCATGACGTCGGCCTTGGCGAGTAGGGGTAAGCAGGGGAGAGTGATGCGTTGTACATTGATTGCAGCCAGGGATTCGCTTTGGGGTTGAACATCAAACAACGGGAGATGGGTCAGAGAGAGGCCTGTTCACGATCCCGAAGGGGAGAAACAATGACAACGTTCAGAAACAAGCAAACAGAGGATGGTTTGCATATACGGGATACATCATCTCATTACATAGTTAAATCGCCATGGTACAGGCTTATACAAACCCTGCTCACCCACCTACCTATGTTATTTCACTCATGATGATCCGTTGTTTGAAAACACGAGTTGACAAAATGGGAGGCGATGGGGCGTCCACTCGCAACCCACGACAACACAGCATGATATGCCGGTAGCCCAATAGGCATAACGCAGTAGGAGCGAACGATACGATCAACGTCTGAGGATCACTCCGGTCGACCAGGAATGCCTGTCTTGAAGATGGTTGCCCATTCCTAGCAGCGATCCCGTTTTTCCACGACAGATGAAAAGGACTGCAGCATGGTCCCAATCAGCATCCTGAAATGGCTCGATGCTGCAAGACCAAGACCTGGTGTTATGTTACCCAGGGACGCTTCCAAGCCAGTCATGGGCAGCCTTTTGGCTGGACAAGGCGGCGCCTCGCCCGGGGAAGCCCTGTTCAAGGCGGTGCACTGTAGATATGCACTGTACTGTATGTTGTCTGTACATACATTGCATTGGAGGCGGCAGCATGACGGGAACCATCTTTTCCGAGAACCAGGGCACCCGTTCGCCTGGTACTGTAGCCTGGATGGATGCCGTTGCAGTGGAAGGGATTCTCGTTTCTTTTCCCTCGGGCACGCTATGTTGGGTACCGACTCCATGGGACCAGTATCTGTAAAAGTATATGAATGATGTGCACACAGATATTTCTAGCTCGGGGTATGAGAGTAGCATCGTATTGCAGCATCCCAGGACAGAACAGTAATGGCGTAATTGAAGTTTTGGCCATTACTGTTTGTGATGTCTCGTCTGTCTACCTAGTACCTATCCTGGTAGGCGCGAGGTACCTCACTTAGTACTTAGTAGGTAATGCTGGACTCTCAGCTGCTCGCCTTACTGCTAAAATAAAATTACTGAAGCGGGCTTTGCTGGACTCAACACAGGGCCCTGTCCTGTCCGTCCTGTCCTCAGCTCGCGTTTGCCGTGAGATGAAACCCTTCATTTTGCAGTCCCTCCACTGTCGCGGCTCGTCGATCCCTCGATCATTGCTCTATGACTCGAGTTTCTACCAGCCCCCGTCCTGTGCTTCGATCCATGTTACGGTGCCCTTTGTGAGATCTGGTGCACAGAGTCAAACCTACAAGATCCAGCTCAAACGAAACCCTCGATGCAACGGTACTCGGTTAGGAAAAAGAAAGTATTAAGAAAACAAAGCCGGGACGGGAACCATACCTAAAGCATCATTCTTTGATTGACTGACTGACTGATTAATTGTTTGTCCACCTGCGTATCTGCTAATATACGTACCCAAGTATATACATCTAAAGAAAACAGATATCATTCATTATTGTTCACCTGCGTCCATCCGTCAACAGTCCGTTTGATCATGACCAACCACCAGTGTGTTAAAAGTATCACATTTTCTTTGTTTGTTTGAAACTTACCAACAAGACTCGACGACTCGTCCAAATTGCACCAACTGACCTGCTTTACTTACACCTGCACTACTGTTTCCATTATCTCATCCCATTAAATCTATTTCTGGCACTTTTCTCTTGGTTCAGGCCCGGGAGCTCTTGACCATGCTTTACTCTTATTTTCTTAATCCTTGTTTTTTACCCTACTCACTATCTAGAGAGAGCCTTTAGTATGGCCCCTTCATCATGCGATCGGTATTCGCGGTCACTAAGCTGGTGCGAACTGAATTGGAAGCGTTGGTTTGGCCTTCTTCGCGCGGTGGCCGCTTTACTGAGCTGAGTTTGAGTCCCAAGTCTGCGCTCTATTCCCATTCTCGCTAGGTTATGTACGCTACCGCTATTCACGCCCTCACCTAGGTCTGGTCGCCTCCCCTGTCGCTGTGTATGGGTAAGGTATGGATCCTTGGCCTGGGGAGTGCCCTGCAATGTTTTTCCTTTCAGACGCCCCTCCCCCCCCAAATGGAATCCACACTCACTTTCCCTTCACACTCCCGGAACTGCCTTGTCACGTCCCGCCATAGGGACCCGTCCTGGAACTTGACATAAAGACTTGGCCCCTACCTGGCCCTCGATCATTGCATCGACTCTCTCTTGGTCTATTTTATCTATCACGTTCCCATTCACGTTCCCGACTTTTGTTGTGTTGTATTCCTCCTGAGCTTCCTGGTCTCGGACGATTGATAACAACTTCTGCCTGCCTGCCTAATCTCATCCTTCATCCTCTTTTATAATCCCATCTCTCCCGACCTCTTTACGGTACCTGCATCTAGACCAGTGGCCTGTGAACAGACCACCTCCTGATCCCTTCCACTGTCGCGCCTGTGAACGACTTCATCAACCACCCGCACCCGTTGAGCCGCAGCGAAGTGTAAATTGAAATCAACTGTACATAGACGAGAGTGTCTGTTCTGTTGACTTTCCAACACCCTCACCGCCCGATCGACAGTGCATTACTTTGTGGAGGGTACAGAAAAAAATTATTCATAATTTTTTTTCGCCTTGCCCCTGTGGTCGCCGTTCTTCACCTCACAACCTTGCGCGCTTCGCCCAGGCCCGTAACCTAGACTCCGATTCAAACGCAAACCACTTTTTGTCGACAACGTATTCCTGTCGCCGGCCGACCTCCGTCCTCCGTCCTCCCTCTTCCGATACCTTGCCGAAAAGCGGTCTAAAGATTTCGTGTTCACACTCGGTGCGATCATACACGTCATTTGTTTGCATACAAACGCGGAAAGGTGAGTCGCATATTTAGTTGTCGACATGATCCCGACCCTTGAGTGGATCTTGCATACAGGCAACATCATCCCTCGGGAACTGGCTGGACTAGCTGTAATGCCCTGGCATTCGCTGGACTATCTGCCGGTCGCCCATGGCAATGTTGCTGGTGCAGTGCATTCAAGGTCAAACATGTCGCCTTCACCCCTACTATTCCATATTCAAGCCACTAACCATGTATTTTCTAGTCATCAACAACTTGACCGCCTTCCTGTCGTGACCCGTCACTTGTGAGCGCCCTCGCACATCCTTTCCCAAACGCGCCACATCTTCAGCTGGCATCCCATACCCACATTGAAGATGAGCGGCATGCGATCACCAGCTCCTACGGAGGTTATGGACATCACCAACATGCTCAATAAGAAAGGTCAGATGCAACAACTTACTTCCGGTCTCCTCGATCACCACCAATACCAACACTCCTTCGTTAAGCACGAACCCAGTATGGAGCGATCCGCCTCTCCCCACGGCTCCGAGCACTCGCAGTACTCCAACCCTCACAACATCGCACGAGCCTACCCATCGCCATCCACGATGCAAGCACCGATGCACATCCCCAACCCCATGCCCTCCGCCATGGGTCTTTCCGGCTACCCCGAGATGGCCAACATGGGCGGCATGCCTCACATGCACATGCAACACATGCCTCAGCAGCAACAACACCACCAGCCTCCTCCTCCTCCTCAACAGCCCATCAAGGCATACCCGTGCAGCACCTGTGGAAAGGGCTTTGCGCGACGCAGCGATCTTGCTCGTCATGGTAAGTGAACCATATAGACAATAAAGGGACAGCACTAACATCCTTCAGAACGCATCCACAGTGGCGTTCGACCTCACGTCTGCGACTGGCCCGGTTGTGGCAAGCAGTTCATTCAGAGATCTGCCTTGACTGTGCATCAGCGAGTCCACACAGGCGAGAAGCCTCACCATTGCGAGACTTGCGCCAAGGTCAGTACTGAGAAGCTCCTCCATTTGCTACCAATGCTAACCAAAACAAGCCCTTCAGCGACAGCAGCTCTCTCGCCCGCCACCGCAGGACACACTCTGGAAAGCGTCCCTACAAGTGCCCTTACGCCGATTGCCAGAAGACGTTCACCCGTCGAACCACCCTCACCCGCCACCAGAACCACCACAGCGGCACAATCGAGGAGGCTGCCGCCGCTACCGCCGCCGCTCTTGCTGCGTCAAAGACTAAGGGAATGTCACAAGCTCGATCTGAAAGCGACCACATGTCTAACCATGGCTCTCCAATGACAACTCCTTCCCCCAGCCAGCGAACGATGTCCATGTCGCCTAGTGTTGACCTGTCGGGCACGAACAGCATCCCCCGTCACCCTGGCGACTTCCAGTACCTTCAACAGACTGGCTCTCTCCCCATGCACATGCGGGTTGGAAGCCCTACTTCTACCTCATCTGGTGGCTACAACATGATGCGACCTACCTCGCACCCAACTAGCTATGGCCCTCCTCCTACTCTGGAGCCCAACCTGGATAACAGCCAGGGCACCCCCAGCAGCAACGGCGGAAGCCCTCACATGGCCAACGTTGGCTGGCAATCACCCTCGCACATGGCCTCCCCTTCGCAGAACAACGCCAGCTATGTGTATCCTGACCCTGCGGATGCCTACCCTACCAACAATGCCATGAATCAGATGTACTACGGCGCTGCCACACACATGCGCCGACCTCAGAGCGCTGAGCCTGGACTGGTGCATATGGCTTAGTTGGACCTTTTGCCAGATTCCATTACTTGAGGAATGCTTTGAGGTCATCTTGGCGATCCGGAGCGTGCTCATCGATACCCTGTATTATTGATGCCGTGCCTGATGTGGGCACTCAGATTATGCCAGCGTTTTTTGCCCTTTGGACTGAATTTCCACACCCCTCCACTGAACGAAGCCTGCCGCAACTGACGCCGTATTTGCGTGCTTGTCTTCATCATTAATATCCATCTCCGCAACACCACACCACGCAAAACCACTCAACGACTCCTACGCAGTTCGCTCCTAGATGGAGCATGTTTGACATGGAATATTGATTTCTGCATCGTTTCGTCATTTTCTGCTTTTATCGATTCCCCCTTTTCCCGTGCGTTATGATGCTTTTTCATTTCCTTTGTCAAGTATCAAATAGACAGGCGGACGGCAATCTTATGACGATGGACAGGGCATTGTCTGCATGAAGCAAATACAGGAAGGGAGTTACACCGGAATGAACACTTACCGTTTTTCCATTTCTGATATCAGAGGCGAAAAGACAACAGGCATCATGGAAAGCACAAGACGCTGGCCTGTCTGTGTAATTATTATCTAGACGGATTCGGGACTGGGAGCCAACACATAGACTTGATTTTTATGCAGCAAACACATTACATACCCCATCAAAACCAACCACTCCCTTGTCGTTATTTTCTTTCGTGACTTGAGCATTTGCATCTAAAAGAGTATTATACAATGCTGTAAGTAATCTGTCACCGACTTTTAGAGCCGACCGTCTTTGTTGAGATATCATGCCAGCATCCATGCTTAAGTCTAACTGGGTATGCAATGCGGACATGCCTCTACTAAATTGAGCCACACGAGGAGGGAGATCATGTTTCACCCTAGCAAGATCGACAATCCATGAATTCATCCCATCTTAGCTCTTCACCCCATCATGACGTCCATCTTGGAAGGGCAAAAAGCCACCACAGGGCAAAACATGCGGCTGAAGGGGTCTAGACCTCGTCAGAGACAATGATGTTGGGCTAAAATAAACGAAACCACGCCATTTCCCCAAATGCTTCAAGCACAGATATGCCAGGCATCTTAATTAATCCTCCAGCCCTTTCGTGTTTAATTCCCGGTAGCTCGCTTTTCCGGGGGCAGTTCCTCCACCCCGCAAAAATTGATTTTCTGATTATTCATCGCAGACATATTCAATATTCAGCGACAGGCCTCGATGGGCGGGGATTATGCTTGACCCTGCGAATCGTGCAGCCTTTTGTGTTGTCTTCGCTTATTTCTACTGGATTGAATGGCTTGTCATGATGGATAGCGTTTGGCTGGGCGTTGCTTGTTCCGAGCCGTCTTGGCCCTGAGAAGGTGAGAAGTGATACTCGATGAAACATAAGAGGACAGGAGACGTGACGGAGACTTTTTATATAACTCGTGGGGGCACGGGAATAGAGAGAACCAGACTGTTCCTGAGATCTACAGTGGCTGCTTCACAAAGCCTGAGTCTGTTCAACGTGATTCTGCATTGGGATATTGATAGCATCACCCACTCGATTTACGACTGTAAGCCAAACCGTTATTTGCTGTCCCTCTTGATCCTTTTGGTGTCCGATACAATAAGATGATCGTGGATATTGTGATTCACGGGGACATTCTGTGTCCATGGTGCTTCTTGCAGAAGAAGAGCCTCGAACAAGCTATGAAACGATATCAGGCACTTCACCCCGAGGTAGAATTCGATGTCATCTGGAAACCTTTTCTTCTCTATCCTACTCTGCGAAAAGGTATACTGAGTCCCTCCACTGTCTAGAGCCAGCTAACCTGTGATTCAAGGTGACAAGCGAGCTCTCTACGAAAAGATCATGTCCCCAGAGAAACTTCGTCTTTTCACCTCCCGTCTTCAAACAGCTGGGGCTCGCCATTGTGTTGCGTTCTCTGTTACTGGCACCACCGGACCCTCGCAGCCTGCTCTTCGTCTCGTCACTCTAGCATTGCAGACTCACGGCCCAATTGTCCAATCCGCGGTCCTTGACGCTTTGTTCACAGGTCACTTCGAGCACGGAGAGGACATTACGAACGAATCGTGGTTGCTGCATATAGGCAGGACAGAGGGACGACTTGACGATGATGCTATGAGAGCGGCATTGATGGGGCCGGATAGTGGTAAAGTGTTGGAAGAAGAGGTCAGGAGTGCTGCGGTAGGGGGTGTAGAAGCCGTACCATGTGTTACGGTGCAAAATCGGTTTCGAGTTGGAGGATATCAAGAAGCACACATCTTTGAAGGATTGTTTGACAAGATACGGCGGGAAAACAGATGAGTGCAAACGAGCTCAACGGGGAGACGAGCGAGGAGCACATATCTAGATAGAATGAGTACTTTTCACATATATATTATATAGCACGGAAGAAGGCGTTCAAAGTTGAAATTCAAGATATTGTTATTGATGTAACGCATTAATATATCACTGCTGATACCTTGTCCCCCCATCTATCCGTCAATGTCCATCTCGTGATTCCTTGTCTTTTAATTTGGCATAATTTAATAGTTACTGATGTCGCTAAACGCTGAAGAAGAAAAAAAACCATATAACCGGTCCTTCGAGCGTTCAACTCGTTGACTAAACGCCTCGAAATAAACAGAAATTCATAGCACACATTCCTATCGTCGCATACCACTGTAGTCCTGCATAAGATGCGCCATGTGGACGTTGGTCGCTTTTCCGATCCTGTTTCCCTTGCGCCGCTTCTGCACCTTGTGCTTGTTGCCTTGCCCTTCCTTGGTCTTGCGCGGGTCCTCGCTTGTGGGCTTCTGTCCGACGCTGGTGAGTTTGCGGTGCATCTCGTCGATAGGCGGTAGCTGAACGCGCTGCCACATGGCCTGGAATTCTGGCTGGACCTTGTAGTGCAAAGAAGCGTCGTTTGGCCATACGTATCGCGGGAGGTTGTCCTTCTTCGTGCGAACGACAAGAATCTTGTACTCGCGCTCCAGTGCTGATATCGTGTCTTCGCAGTCGGGCCAACCGTCCTTGAGATCCTTGACTGACACGCCTGACGCATCTGTCTTTGCCTGGAGGTGACCTAGAAGGGTGGTTGCGTTCTTAACACCGGGGATGATGGGCCGGTGAGCGTATGTGCCTGTTTTCCAGGTCTGTTCGCTCAAGTTCGCGTCGGGCTTCCAGTCCACACGAGGATGGCCTCGCAATCCCTCCGCCAGCTGGCGCTTGTGCTCTTCATCGTAACCTCTAAGACTCAGATGGTCGATGATTTCTGTAATAGTCTTTGTATCGCCCTTCTTCTTCAGGTATTCGACAGCAAAGGTCATTTGGGTTTTGACCTCGGCACCGTAGCCCGTGAGCTGTGGCTGCGAGTAGGGGACATCAGGCGCGGCATCTCGTTTTCGCTTGGTAGTAGGAGTATTAGGATCGGAAGCAGCCGAAGGTGAAGGCGAAGGAGGAGCTAGTGATGATGGTACAGCAAGGGATGCGGCTTTGTTGGTCGAGGGGTTGGAGATCTTTGTTGCGGCAGATGAGAGGGTGCCTCGAAAGGCGTTTGCCTGCTTTTCTAGGTAGGATGACATGGTGTTGTTGCAATGTATGAAGAGTGTGTTGAGGGAGCCAGTGGGGCCCTGAGAGGGATAAGTTATGAAAGAAGGAAGTGGGGCCTCAGGCCAGGAGGTTTAGTTATACATATATATATTTTCAACTTTCAACCGAATCCCAAGCCTTGTTGATTTCGGGCCATGGAGAGACGGCCAGGGCGGACGGAGGCGGAAAGGGGGAATAAGGGAATAGAAACAAAGAGATTCAAGGTGAGCTTTGAAGTTGGAGGATTGACGTTGTTCCGGAGGCAGCGAAGGGCGGCGAGTGAGGCTAGTGTGGCGCTGTAGGTGCTTTGTAGAGGCAGGTAGGTTGAGAGCTACCTCTAGTAGAGAGCGTGCAGGGGTTCACTTTAATTGTTCCACCAGATGGGTAATTAGATAGGTGCAACGATGAGTCTCAAAGAAAGATTTTAGGAGACCGAGTATTAGGTATTTACAATCACTTGGAAACTGTTTTTTTCTTTTCTTTGAGAGTATATTGCGGAATAGACTCTGGCTTCATGACTCCTACGTCCAAGCCACAGCATAGAAGTTGTCGTTCGCTTAGTACTTAATCTTATCAGAGTCAACATTACAGTCTTTTGCTATTCAGTATCTCAGTATTTAAATATGATAGTTGCCAAGATCCGAGGTTAGGATTGATATTTGTGAACTTTACAAGGGTTCAGAAAGTTATTTGAGCAAGTCAATGAAGCACAACGAAGAAATAATAGATGGTCATGACTGTGTCGTCAATTAAAACAGTGATAGATGTTTACTTTAGATGTCGTTCCCTTTGTTGAAAGCATGTTCCAGTCCCGTGCAACACCATTCTCCATAGGCACGAGTCGCGATTCAACAAATGGGTCTCTCTATCCCCTTCTCGATGCGATCCTTATCTCTTTCGGTCGCACTTCCCGGTCTCCCCAACAAAAAAAAGTGAGAAAACGAAAACCGGAACATGGGTTCGGTCCAGGACAATAGCCCACCCACTGTTCTCATCCATCCACCCAAATGTCCAAGCCGGGGGAAGCTAAACTGCCCTTTTAGTCGATGTAATAGTTGCGCGCCAACCGTCTATCGCCGACCGGCCTCTTTTCTTTAGGCCAAAAGAAAACTCCCCAATGCAATTGTCGGTCAATCATCCGTAGACCTGCATTGATGCCATAACGAAATCACAAAAGCTCCCTTTTTATAAATCTCCTTCCTCATGCAGTGCGATTGAGGTTAGACGCTTATGCGGAGCCCTGAGCCTCGTTCTGCTGCTGGAGGTAGTTGTAACCCATGTAGGCGGCGAAGCCAACAGCGACGACAAGAGCGTAAGAGATCAAGCTGGAGCCGGTAGGATCCTGGCCGCTGCCCTGGTTCGAGTTGGCGATCCTGCGCTTGGGGCCCTCATCACCAGGCTAGAAAATGACACATGTTAGCTAACGATCGTCGGAGTCCAAGTCGGACGGCGGTTTGGGTTCTTCACTTACCAGACGCTTGAGCTCACCAACGAGGAGACCCTCGAGAACCTCTCGGGCCTCGTCACTGTGGCCGACATCCTCGAAAGCCTCGGTGGCGTCCTGGCCGGCAACGTCGAGCATAACCTCCTCACCACCGCTATTCTATGTCAGTATGCCAAGTGTGTGATTGCGCGACGCAATGGAGCGCAGCAGTGGGGAAAGGAGGCAACGTACGGGTGCTCGTCGAGGAACTTGGAGCAGTCGTAAACCTTATCGTGGACAACCATGTAGATGTCCTTGGAAGTGTTGTGCTCAGCAACATCCTGCATGGTGAATTCCTTTGTCGCGGACATGATTGCGGTATTGGGTGTGGTTTGACGGTCGTGGAGAGAAGAGAACTAGTGTAGGAGGTCTTGTCGAGAGCTGCTGTCGGACGAACAGATGATTTGAGTAGAAGTTGACAAGTGGAGGAGAAGAAGGAAGAGAAGAAAGGAGGAAGAAAGAGTAAAAGAAAGAAAGTGATAGGCAAGAGACGGAACTTTAGTCAAGGAAGCTGATTGGGCTAAATTAATTTAGGTCCCCTGTTCTAGGTGGCCTTCTGGAGATTTGGCGGCGCCGGCCTTACGTTGAGGGGCAGACAGTGCAGGGATCAATTTAGAGAGTGGGAGACTTTAATCGACACCTACCTAGTAGGTAGCTAAGGTATCAGATCCGTACGAATACTATGTACTGGGTACATGGTTTTTGGAGGCGTCTATCTTTGCATTGTTCCTGTGGTCTTCCTCGGAAGGGCATCGGAATCAGAGACCGATGGGAGCCAGATTGAAGTCTAACTTAGTCTCCCAGGTCTAAGTACCTGCCCAGTCGTTTTCGTTGCCTTTTCTGCACCAATTTCACTACTATTATCCGTACATAATAAGCTGCTTTCCTTCAACAATGGCCACGTAGGTCTCTTCTCTTACAATGTCGTTCGTTCATCTTTTCTCACTTGAGTCCCTGGTACAATCAGGCCAGCCAAACACCCGGACCCTCATCCGTTGCAGGACTCCATTGCCGAGGAGGTTTCTGAACCAATTAGACAAGTCAAAATTACTGTCTTGTCACTGTGATTCGTCTATTCCTTCGAAGCCCCCAGCCTTACCAAGCTAAGTAACTTGTACGGCTGTCGTTTGGACCCATGGAAGAGCCGCGGGCTGGTCAATTCTCATTGCATTGTTCGCTGTAACTTCTTTGTTTGTAGGTACTGACTGTACATACGAATACGGCCCCCCTCCCCCGTGTCAGAACCACACCGTCATTTTGGAGGATTGTAAGTAGGCCTTGTTGCGTTTAATATTCAACATGCATGGTATGTATAGTTACCTGCTTACATGATTACATTATGCAGCTGCCTATCAAGGTATACATTTGTAGATATTTCGCGATTCTTTAACAGGACGTCAACAATTGCTGGCTGCCTTCGACACCATACTATCTAACCAATATGTCTACACAATGTCCCCCCACATGTCAGTGAACACTTGACAGTAGACAGTACCTAAAACACGGGCCTCTCCTCCGCCTACCGCGCGGGGTTAATCATGTCATCAGTTCAATTCACTTTGACAAGTCTCAGGGAGGGGATTGCCTCTTTAAGCTAAATCAGGCGGAGCGTCCCTCATGGCAAGAGTCAAGATACCCGAACTCTATGCCGAGACCTACCCATGACCGATTCCGCGGATCACCATGATTGCGCTACTTCGCTATGCACGTACCCAAATCCGACGTTTTGCTTCCAGGATTGCTTGTCACTCGTCATACCAGTACCACCTTCTACCGGTACCGGTAAGATACCGATGTCCGATTCCCGAGAGAGCCATCTCATACCTTTACCGGATGTGGTTCATCTGTCATGCAAGATAAGCAAAACATGCTAGGGAAACGGACTTCTTGAACACATTTCGTTCTCTTTCATGGATATATAGACTGTGACTGACTTGGTAAATTAATCTAGACGGTATCGGTTCAGTTGTTAGTAATGTACGGGCCCTCTCTGTGCTCTATCGTCAGCAACCTATATGTATATCCCCTCGTACATGCAGCTTTCCACCATACTAGCAGGATGAACCATGATCGGTCATGTATGCCCGACGCCGTCACCTAGTTTGTCTCACCTAACAAACATGATAAAAATGGTTTGGTAGCTGCAAATCGTGCATAAAACTAGAAGTTTTCTTTGCGTTTCTATGTATATGATGTATGTGATATGCCACAGTTTATAGAGTAGCATCATGCCTGGACCAGCATCGCGTAGTAATGTGCTTTGATTATCTAGATAATCAACTACCGAACCCGTGCAATATGGAGACTCGCATTCTTATTTCAACCACAAGAGTAGGTAGGCCATGTCGCTCGAGCTAGGCCGTGCATCAACTCATCGCATTTACTCTACGTTTCTCCTTGTTCTGGTCTATCTTTCAAATTCATGCGCTTCAAAAAATCATGCTCTATCGCCTCGAGCCTCCGTTGCCAATATCCTGGCCTAGACGGTAGCTTGTCACGCGGTCCCATTCGATCTTCTGTCTTGTCACAGGCAGCTGTCGTCGCAAGCCCTTGAATGCACCCTCGCTAAGGCTCACGAAACCCTTGTTCAGCTCCTCTTGGTACCTCTTCTCAGTTGTCGAAATTTCTCTAACGATACCGGCGCCGTTGACAGAGGAGATAGTACTGGACACAGGTTTGTTGGTTAGGAGACGAACGTTTCCGTCCTCGTAGTAGTGCACGTCAACCTTGAGAGAGCCCTCGAGGGCTCCGGATGAAGGGTCCAAGATATAAAGCGATCGCCAGCGTCCGTTCCTGCGCTGCATTAGCTTCAGTTGTGACAGGCATTCTTAGTGGAGCTCACCAGAAGTTGTTGGGGCTATATTTGTTGCCAACAATAACGATGGCAATCTTGGAGTCCGACTCGATTGGGTAGACGCCATGCGCAGCGTTGGCAAAGTGCTCGTCAACGTATGGGCCGATGCTCTTGAGGGTGGACTTGCTATAATCCCGTTAGGTTTTACAATAATGTTGTTTAATGGCAATCGACTTACACGAGGTCCGCTTGAGCTCCTTCCAAGGCGAGGCTCTGGACAGCACTGGCTTTCTGGTATCCTGTCAGAGATGCTTTCCATCAAGGAGGTTGTGTGCAGCTTACCTGCGTAGTGTGGTCGAAGGTGAAACTGGAAGAGCTCTCGACATCGAAGTATCGGCTATCCCCAAGGGAGTTGTAAGAGCTGATGATAACCTGCCCCGACTTGTTAGCCTTCCGGTTTCCCATATTATCCCGGACTGCTGGTCACCCACAGGTTGACTGCTGCCAGGCAGCTTCACCGTAACAAATTGCTCCTCATTGTACTTCTCGAAGGCGGGGGTGAGGTTGTTGACGATATCGGGGTTGGTTTCGAGCGTCAGCGACTTGATATCTGTCAAATCTGCGTCAGTATTACGTATCCCTATGTAGCGGCGTCTCGGTCAACGGATACCTGCGATAACGTCGGCGAGCTGTAAATCTGGTTAGCTGATGACGCTCCACCGACAGCCAGTGATCCTAGGACGTACCTCTCCTGGAGGAGCTCCCTCTACAAAAGAGGAGACGGTTTCGATATCGGACATTTTGCAGAGAGCTTTAATGCGCCGCGAACAAGTTAAAAGCGTAAGTGACGTTACGTGACGGCGTTTGAGGCTCGTAGCGTGGAGTTCTCGAGGTATAGCATGGGCCGCAATCAAGGGGAGGCGGGGCAGGATGGGCTGTACTGTAAATTGGGAGCTTAGCTTGGGTGGAGTAATGAAATGGATCTATGAGCCATGTTAGTGGGGTGCATACAAATACCTCCACTTGCTTAACAACTATTCTGACTCCAAATTGGTTATTATACAATTTTCACACTCATACATGTGAAATAAACTCCCTTGATTGAATCTGAACTGGGTGTATTTTGAAGTTATTTATGTTTCCCTAGTTCATTAACTATGCGCTCATCTTTGGATCGGGGCCGTATCGAGAATCGTTGTCTTCATGCATTTTACAGGCGACAAGATCCATCATTCGCTAAAGACACTGAAGTAATGAATCGAGTCTCCCTATAGAGCTCTATTTATTCAGAACGGTTAAGAATCGCCTTAGATTTACCATGGAAGAATCATTATACTTGAATTCACATTACGCCTTCGCTTTAGTATGTTTGACCACCATAGCTCAATAATCCAGTAGCCTCTTGATGTTGTCGTAAATTCCTAAAGGTTCGGTTAGATCTGTGGTATTTCGGTGGAGTGTTTCCAGTGACTTACTTGCAACGTCAGGTAGGTTGAATCTCTCATAAAGAAGAGGCTGGTGAATACTCCAACCAGCAACCCGAGCAACCGGTGCCTCCAATCTTAGGAAAGTATCGTGATCCTCTTGAATAACCGCAGCAACCTCAGCACCAATACCTGCGTTAACCATGGCCTCGTGAACAACCATAGCTCGTCCTGTCTTTCGAACACTCTCGAGAACAGTCTTCTTATCCCAAGGGTACAACGTCCTCAGGTCAATCAACTCAACGGAGATACCCAAGTCCTGTTCTGCTTGCTTAATGGCATTGTGGCAGAGGTAAAGAGGTTGACCATAGGAGATAATGGTAACATCTTTGCCTTCCTTCAAGACTTCAGCTTTTGATAGCGGGAGCTCGTATGATCCTGTGGGTACTTGCTCGACAGCTGCGCGATACAAGATCTTGGGTTCCAAGAAGACGCAGGGGTCGTTGCTACGGATAGCTGCCAAGAGAAGACCTTTGGCTTGGGCCGGTGACCTTGGCATAATGACCTTCAGTCCAGGGATATGTGTAAACAAACTCTCAGGAGATTGTGAATGGTAGAGACCACCGTGACCGACACCGCCGCAAGGCATTCGAACTGTCAATCCACCAACACTTCGGCCGCAGGTTCCATCACGATATCTGAATTTGGCTGCCTCGTTGACCAACTGGTCAAATGCTGGGTAGACATAGTCGGCAAACTGGATCTCAGCAATGGGCCGCATGCCTTCCGCAGCAAGACCAATACCGAAACCCATAATTCCTTGCTCTGTGAGAGGAGTGTTGAACACCCTCTCGGCGCCATGTGTTTCAGCAAGGTTCATGGTACATCTGAAGACACCACCAAAGGCTACATCCTCGCCAAAAACAACAACGGATTCATCTTCTGTAAGGGCAATTCCCATCGCATCGTTGATGGCCTGGAACAGGTTCATCTTCTTTGTTGGGCCATTGCGGATATGTTCAGGAAGCTCCTTGTGACTTAGAGCAGCCTGGGAGCTGTGTGCGAGTAGAGGCGTCGTGCCGTAGTCGACGGGCAGGTTAAGTTTGGCATTTGGGGGATGTGTCGAGTAGCATCGTCGGCCTATAGGCAATGCAAGTGATAGCCGAGCTGTCGAGGGGCAGCTGGCGATGTGAGCCCTCTTGAATTGGTGAATGACACGGTGCTTCATGATGATCTTTAGCAATGTTCACAAAACGGAGTTAATGGCAGAAGTTGGACAGCAATAAATTCAATTCGGACGGCATAGCAGTGCAATTACAGTAGTAATAGGTAGCAACGGGGAAGGCAGCTGATCGCTATACCTTAGATATCCAAAGCCAACCGAAGGGGGCTTATTGATTGTTCCTCGGCGAAGGTGATGTCAAACTTCGGCTTGCTGCGGGTTCCCCGGGACCTGGGCGGCTTTATCGCATGCCAATGCCGCACGACATCTGATAAGATAAGAGATTGTTGTCCTGTCAACGACTGCGCTAAACAAACAGGTTCCATGTATGTCGTCACTTTCAGATGTAACTGTAGCTAAAAGCACTGATCTTCGCTAAAATCTCATTCCTGAGAGGTTGCATACCAGCCAGCCACACCGCTACAGGTCTCAAGATGCCTACGCGAGAATCATCGCGACCCCCCCGCTCACATCGACCAAAAGACAGGGACCGGGACCGAGATAGGGATAGGGATAGGGATAGGGATCGACGACGAGATGGCCAACGAAAGCGAAAATCACGATCGCGACAACCAGCTTCAGGCTCAGAAGATACTCGCGATAGAAGTTCAAGAACACTATCGTCTCATGCGCTAGCAGATCTTGAAAGAGAGAATGCGCGCCAAAAGAAGCGAAGCGAACGCGCAAGCCGAGACTATAGAGACGAATCCCGGAGACCAGAACGACGGCGTGATGAACACCGAAGGAAAGATCGAGACCCTGACAAACCGCGCACTCATGGCAAGAATAAGAAGAAGAGAGTCGTTAGCGGAGCTGTTATGGAAGAGGGACAGTCGAAGGCGCATTTAAGAGGTGGTGGGGGAAGCGTTGATACCATCCAACAAGAGAAGGACTTTTACTTTTCAAAACCACCAAAGAAGAACAAGAAGAAGAAACTTTGTAGGTTTCCGTGATTTTCTCGTCTTTTATTTATGCTAATTTGAAACGCTAGGGATTGCAATTGGTGTTGGCGCCGTTGTTCTGCTCATCATTATTGTGGTGGCAGTTGTTGTCAGCCAGAAGAAGAAAGATGGCGGAGATAGTGGCGGTGGTAGCAGCAACAGCGACAACTCCGACGACACAACCGATACTTCAGACCTTGATGGGAAAGATCGCTCAAAAATACCCGAAAAATGGCAGAACACATATCTCGACCCTTGGACTTGGAAATCAACAACCGACTTCAACGTCACATTCACAGACGAAATGGTTGGTGACCTGCCGATCATGGGTCTCTACGATGATTGGGACGACTCAGCTCAAGCTAATGAGAATGTTCCTCCACTAAACAAGCCCTGGGGTTCTTATGGCAAGAAGCCTGCTCGCGGAGTATGCATTGGTGGATGGCTTTATCTGGAGCCTTTCATTTCGCCATCTCTTTTTAACTACGACTCAACACAGGGCATCATCGATGAATGGACCTTGTCTGAAAAGTTGGGCTCTGAAGCAGGAAAGACTTTGGAAAAGCATTACGCATCATTCATCACAGAGCAAACCTTTAAGGACATACAAGCAGCAGGTCTGGATCATGTCCGTATTGGTTTCAACTACTGGGCCGTAGAAGTCTATGATGGCGATCCTTACGTATACCGAACGTCCTGGCGATACCTCCTGCGCGCCATTGAGTGGTGCCGCAAGTACGGATTACGAGTCAACTTGGATTTGCACGGCATCCCTGGTAGTCAAAACGGATGGAACCACAGTGGTCGATGGGGCTCTATAGGATGGTTGAACGGAAAGGACGGCAGCAAGAACGCGGAACGAGCACTCGAGATTCACGAAAGGTTGTCCAAGTTCTTCGCCCAGCCTCGCTATAAGAACATCATCACTCACTACGGTCTTGCCAATGAACCTCGAATGACGAGTTTGAAGACGAGCGATGTGATAAAGTGGACGGAAGATGCGTACAAGATTGTGCGCAAGAACGGAGTCAAAGCACTTGTGGTCTTTGGAGATGGTTTTATGGGACTTGAAAACTGGCAGGGCTTGATGACTGGCTACGACGACATGGTTCTTGACGTCCACCAGTATGTCATCTTCAATGAGAACCAAATCGACTACACCCACAAGGAGAAGGTCAAGTATGCCTGCGACGGCTGGACCGAGCAGGCTGAGATCAGCATGGACCGTTCGACAGGTTACGGACCTACCATCTTTGCCGAGTGGTCCCAGGCGGATACAGACTGCGCAAAGTTCCTTACTGGAGTAGGCTGGGGCACCCGCTGGGAAGGTACATATGATACAGGAAGCAAGGATTCGTCCATCCTGGAGCCTCGGTGCCCAACCAAAGACAGCAAGTGTTCATGCCGCGGTGCCAACGCGGATCCCAGTGACTGGAGTGACGAATACAAGAAGTTCCTCAAGATGTTTGCCGAAGCGCAGATGCACAGTTTTGAGAAGGGCTGGGGATGGTGGTACTGGACATGGAAGACGGAGAATAACCATCAATGGAGTTACGAGTCTGGTCTCAAGGCTGGTGTTTTGCCTGATAAGCCTTGGAGCCGTGACTTTAACTGCGACAAAGACGTCCCTGACTTTGAGAAGATGGGATTGCCTGAGTATCTCTGAAAAACAAAGGGGGTTTTGTATATGGTGTAGGTTTTGGGTATGCGAATGGTGTGTTTTGGCGTTTAGGTATCCATGGGATTGTTATATAGAGCAAGCATGTCTGTGCCAGTATATGGAGGCTTTTCAGGGACGGCCGATCGAATGCATTTATGATCAACACAGTACATCGTTAAACGTTAGATATATAGTTAATGAGAACAAAGAGAAAGAGTTGCCATGATATCCAATTTCTTCAACTTAGTGAGGTCCTGACTAACATTTGAGCCCAGGTATGAGTAAGTGCACTACAATGAACTTGAAGACTTATATGCACAGAAGCAAGGGCAACATGATGCCCGTATCATGCCAAGGACAGTCGAGTTATAATTTTAGATGTCTTATGTTTCATGAGCCGACCGATAACCGCCGATTGGGTGTTGGGAATAGCACGGATCTGTGATGCAATCTGTTCTATGATTCGGTGAATAGTCGAGACACCTTTGTTGATACAACCTGAAGAGGCAAGACTTGGCTTGAGATTCAAGCCACTCATAGACAAGAACGAGTTTGAGAACTAAAACCCCAACAATAGCTTAGTCGTACGTGATGTTTGAGGCCAGACACTGCTGCAGTGCGTATGAGAAGGTTGTTAAAGCAGAACGACGTTAGGTTTGACGATAGCAGTTCCCACGTGTCTCGAACTATGTCTTTAGTTTCCGTGGAATAGCAATAAACAGGACTTAATATCAGTCTAGTAGTATGTCTTAAACTCTCAGGCACATTAACAAACTTCAGGCTTAGGATGGCAATCTATATCGACAAACATGTCAAATTCGAACTCATAATCATGATCAACTTTGGGGTATAGACATGTTTTATTTTTATTTATCTTGCATGTGTTGGCAAAGAAATGTAACTGTAGATACTATGAGATTCAATCAAGGCAGCTCATGGCAAGGGCCATGTGTCAAAACGAAATCCATATCACAAACACTCTCAGTCGTGGTTCACAGAATTATCATTATTGCTGTTGGTTTGCCAGGGAAGTGTCTCTTAAGCAGAGGCAACCCCTCGTGACACTGTCGATATACTCCTCTCCAGTAGATTCAGGTGCAGGGGGGGAAGTTTTCCTGTGCTGTTTTTTTTTTTCTTTTTCAAAAAGAGGTGAAAGAAACCGAGGCCAACCACACGTAGCAAAATCATCATCGTCATGATCATCATCAGAGTCACCATCAGAGTCACCATCAGAGTCACCATCAGCGAGTCACTCAAGCAGACACTTGCAGGACGAGGTAGTAAGCTTGAGCTCCGGCTCCCCTTCGGTAGTCCTGAACTTCAGCGGACAGAACCTTGACCTTGTTCTGCTCGGCAAGGGCCTTCACGTGGCTCTCGTAGCCTCCGGTCTGCCAGATCTCACGGATGACAGTGGCCACGATGTAGCCTCCGGGCTTCACGACACGCACGAATTCACTGATAGCCTCGGGACCAACGTGAGACTGCGTCAGGGTGCCAACACACGTCACGACATCATAAGAGTCATTCTTTGCGGACAAGGGGCGAGACAAGTCTGTCACGTCCAGGTTGCGGTATGCTCCAGTGGTGCGGGCCTCGTCGAGCATTCCAGGGCTCAGGTCAACACCGTCAAGCTTCTTTGCGCCAAGACGAGCGAGGAAGATGCCGACGAGGCCAGTGCCACAGCCAGCATCGAGAATCTCGACGTCAGGGCTGATGGTGGGAGTTCCTAGGGCTTGGGGAACATGGGCAGCGGCAATGGCAGGACCGACATAGTCTTGGCCCTTGCCAGTGATCTCCTCATTGTAGGTCTTTGCCCACTCGTCATAGACGGAGCGAGCATGATCAACAGAGGTAAGGGAGTAGATCTTGGGGAAGTATTGAGCAGTGCTTTGGGAAGACATGATGTTGAATGAGGAAGGGAGTAGTTGGGAGGATTCGGGGGGAAGTGTGTTATGTAAGGGAGTAGTTGAATAGGATTGATTGATTATATGTGTGTTGAAACCAATGTAGTTTGAAGAGTTGAGTTGAGTTGAAGAGTTATAATCTCAACAAAAACGAGGAGAAAACATACCCCTTTTATAAACAAAGCTCGATCAACCAAAGAGCCCCGCGTCTCTTCTTGTTTCCCCTCGCCTCTCACCCCCCGCGTCGAAGAGATTCCGAGGTGACGTTTGAGCGTGCCTCTGGATGCGAATCAATTGGTGGATTGAATGAATCAACATGGACGATTGCGACTCGGCGGAGCCTAAAGCAGTGATCCGAGGTAAGCGTTGAAGTATAGTAGGCCAGTGGAGAGGCTGTACTGTTCTGTACTGTGTTGTACGGTTTGGACTAGTATGGATAGGTAGAATAATAATATTGATAATAATATGTTTTCGTCAGAGAAAATGGGGGTTGTCAAAAAGAAACCGCCATGTTTATGTTGGGTTGTTGTTTATTGTGGTGGTGTTGGAAATGCAAACCAAGGTAACGCAACGCAACGTCGGCGGTTATGATCAGCCGAGAACTCTTGGCCAACTGGGTCAATTGACGGAATTACTGCTGAATCGAGTGGTGGTATGAGTACTCTCCCCCCTGTGCTGCTTTTGTATTCTTGGGTGATATTTTGCCTGTGAGTTGCGTCGAGTTTCATTTAGTACTTGTGGTATTCTTTACACCACCAAGACGACAAACTTGTACAGGATGGCAGCAACTCAATATGTCCATGCACGAGTCTCTTATCACAAGGAAATAGATACTGACTTTGGGAAAATCCAATGAAATAAGATTCAGGTCACCCAGTTTAATCCCCATCCTGTCGCGGGCGCATCATGAGTGCGTCTGTTGCGAGAATTATCTCATGCAGTTGCAGGGCTGCATAGGTAGCCATTGCCCTGTCTTATTCTACAGGACAGGGCAGTGCAGCTGCGGCGTCTTATTCCCTGGAAGCGCGTCTCTAAGTTGCAACTAGAGCTCATGGTAGAAGCGAGTTGATTCGAACTATGGTGTCCTTTTGGAGCTGGCGATTGTCTTGATAACTCTTGACTGTTTGATGCGACGCGACACCCACACTCATGACTCTTTAATTGCATCTGTTCTCGTTAACTAGCAAAGCTGCTGCATGAAGGGACTTGCTTACCCTACAACAAACCAAACCGCCCAAAACAAACCAAACCGCCCAAAACAGGTACTCCAGGACCTTTTTCCTGCTGACCGAGCTGTGACTGATGGGTTGTGTTACGAGTTACAACCCTACCAACGCCCGCAGTGGAAATGCATATCACAGATGGAACTAAATGACGCCATTTACGCATGTCGTCTTGGTCCTCCTATCAAATCTTGAGAAAGAATCCAAGTGAATAGGCAGACAATTGGTCGAGATACAAAGAGTGAGCTGTGTTTCTGATCCATGGATGATACGAAGGAGCACCTCGATGATGATTCGTCAACTGAAACTAACATGTTCTTGTTTATTCGGACATTAATCAACAGGCATGTGAAAAATAACCGGGACTTGCAGGGTAGTCAAGAGAGTCTTATTCGATGTCATGAAGATGATGAATGTTAGCGTGATACACAGGCATGCAATCCCCGCAAGTAAATACTACAGGCTGGTAAGCATACTCACTGTGTTTGTCTTCGTAAACGGTACCTCTGCCTCGATAATGGCTCAAGTTTTGAAATGCGGGGAAATAACAATTATTGTTTCCTCATCATGTCTTCTCTTAGCTCTTTGCTGCTCCCCTCTCTGTGTGTCCTGGAACAAGATCTCACAAAGGCGAGAAAGGGCAAATACACATGTTGTTTGTTATCTAGGTAGTTCAAGAAGAGGACATCAGCTTTGTTGCATTGCATTATCAATTGGCCGCCTGTGGCTGTTACCGGTAATAAGTTGCACTCAATAAGCAACAGAGTCAAGAGAACACCGTACACAGTTAAGTTCGAATCTCAAATCTTGCCTCTCACCAGCATCTACATGAATCTAAGCCCTTAAAGATATAATTCTAGCACGAAAAAGGACAAAGTCACAAAGCTTATATGGATTCTCAAATATGTTACCATGAACTTCGTAGATACGCTGTGCGGCGCAGTTCTCTCTCATGTAAGCAAGCCGCAGCAGCCGATTGTCCCCTGTGGATCGGATCATAAGAAACGTTTGCAGGTTTTATTGCCCATCATTTGCAAACGAACTTATGCATACGTCAGTTGAGATGTTGTATGTAGTGCTTTCCGAACGAGGGCTGCGTTTTTGCTAGTGGAGAATGAGCTACAACACATCAAACAGGAGTCATTTAAGCATGTATATCAAGGCCTTCTGGACCACAGTTGTTGATAAAATGAGGTCTCGGCAATGTGTCTTGATTGAAAAGTGACTATTCACCTGGGTCATCTCTCGACACAAGCAGGACTTGAGAGTCTACAGTGAAGCATCGGCACTCTTCTGAATACATTTGATAACGATAGATCGCGATTTCGAAAAGACATTGTCAGACGAAAAACCTCAGGTTCGAGCATCACAAGCCATTATTCTTACACGTTCAATAGGTAACGACAGAAATCATGAGAGCTTGCTCTAGAGCATCTGACAACCTGTCTCGCTGTTAATCGCAGAATGGTTACAACTGCAACCACCCTTGATGGAAGTCTGCGGTGACCATCATGATAAGAATACACCAGACAATGACTACTTTGACGTGAGCTGCGGGGGAGAGACAATGCTCGCTAGTGCCTGCGCAAGTTTGTCAAGTTGAGAAAGTGGTTGATCATCTTGATTATCTCGTTTGCACGTCTATGTGTGTAAGTTAATTCCTTAATACATCAGTATCTTGTTACCAGGGAATGGTCACCAACATGATGGGATAGAACTGCTGTAAGCTCTACCCACCTAAGAACAGAAAAACAGAGGCTGAATTTGGCAACTCACGGGAAATATCTGCCCTCGGTCTCTCAACCTTTGTTCCAGGAATTGGTCTTGGAACCATGCTTCCCGAACATATGAGTAAACCCTATGGCCGAAGACCGATTTACATTGTCTCATGGTCCGTGTACTAGATCTGGATCGTTTGTCGGGCCGCGGCCCAGAAGATTGAGATCATCATCGTGGGTCGGTTTCTCGATAGACTCTCAGTCAGCGCATCCCTCATTGTATCTGGTGGCATTGTCAGAGATATCCGATTCCAACAAGATCCAAGTGCCCGTACTGACGTTCCTGGTCGCACTCTTTGTCAGTCCTTCGGTTGGATTCTTGACTGAAAGCTTCATCAAGCATAATGTTGACTGGAGTTGAACCCATTAGACACAGCTAATATAGGTTGGATTCTATGGATATCCATTGTCCTCTTCGTCCCCGAGACACATTGTAAGTTCTTGACCAAGTAAATACAGTGGCTAGTTAGTATCGACTGACCTTGGACTGTTTTAGATTCCATCGTGCCCAGATACAAAGCAAGGTAAGCTCAGAAAGAGACACGCGACGATGGATGGAAGATTCCTACAGAGCAGACAGACAATCCAGCCATCAATGCGATTGAACGATCTCTCCTGCGTCCCTCTCAGCTTCTCGCCTTCGAGCCAACGTGTATCAACTTGTGTACAATCCCAGCCATACCTCGGTATTTTTGCCTATTCTTCGGGGCATCCCCTCTTGTCTTTGGTAGCATTTATGGCTTCAGCCTCCAGCAAGTCGGCCTTTCCTTTCTGGGCTTCCTTGTGGTCAGGGTGGCCGCCTCAAGACTCGACCCTGTGTGGCACTGCATCAGAAGTAATCTTATCCACGAGCTGAGCTCAGAATCAGGCGTTCGGGACAGCAGCCAGCTCGAGTTCAGATTGCCACCGGCGATCGTGGGGGCTCTCAACGTGCCTGTTGGCGTCTTCATGTTTGGCTGGTCGTGTCATTCGTGGGTACACAGGACTATGCCCAGTATTGGATCTACCATTTTTGGATCTGGGTAAGCTTAGCCATCTCATCATTTCATCACTCTATGAAACAGAACAATTGGCAGGCCTCAAGGAGGCGTAACTCGGGGAGCACTAGGCTTTGGACCGTCCTACTCAAGTTGTGGAATTGTCTCAACAAGGTGACTGAGACAAGAACCAAATCCACGGAATCACACTCGCACAAGGAAAGCCAAGCGTGAGCTTTTGGTCTTAGTAACCGCTTGGTCATGTTTTTTGAATCTCGTATCTCCTGAACTTGTGTCTAGACCAACTGCAGCTAACCGCTTGGACCTGATATAGAATCCTTCTTGTGTTTAGCCGAGTCTTTGGGTCTCTTGTAAGTTCAATCGAAGGCCTTTTACCTTCTCCGGTCGCACAGAGGCTGTGACAGGCTCACCGTACGTTACACTGCTCTTCGCATGAGTTACTCTGCTCTAGTGTATGGAATCATGACAGGACTGTAATGCGATACCATATGCTGGCTTATCTTGATGGGACAGGTGGACGCGCATCCGTAGTACAATGCCGGTGCATTGGCTGCTAATGCCTTTCTATGTTGGGCTTTTGCTGTTAAGCGACTGGTATGCCATTCTATCCTATCGCTCCCTAGGTATTGTTTGCCATTGCAGCTATAAGCTGGCTACCTTCGCATACAAGGCCTGATATTGTTATAAAAACAGACTGCTGACTTTCAGGCTGCACTGCTGCATTTTCACTATTCAACAACCAGATGTACAGGAAATTCAACCATCACGGGGCTTTCACACTATTGGTGTTTCTAAAAGCTATCATGATCACCTTCCCGTATCGATTCTTTTGTTAATAAAAGAGAATCAGTCCCAATAGTTGCTTACTTTGCTACTTCTTAAAACCACTACTGGTAAAGCGATCAGTGATAGTTTCGTCCTTGTTTCCGCGCCACTGGAAAAGACGCCAAATGCCCCTGAACTGAAAGACTACTGCATCAATGAGATGGATGTACAACAGTAAGATGCACTGAGAAAAGAATGCTAGTCATTAAGAGGCGTTGGAAGCAGATATGTGAGTGGATTGATGGTTGATCACTGGTTGTACAAAAGAGGCTGGTGTACAGTAGCTCTCATGCGTGAAGCCAGGAGGAGTTGGGCGCTGCTTACACCCAGATTGCGAGGTGATTCACTGCCATTCAACTCTACTAACGAATATCGACCAAGATTTGACTAGTCTATGGAGAAGTGAAGCCGATCTTCAGCCAAGATCTGCTTGACCCGCTGGGGCAAATGCGGGGATGCAGTTGGATGTTGATAGACATGCATGACATTACTTGATTCAAGGCCATTGACGTCCAACAAACATAAGAAGATGATTTGATAGTGAGCAAGTGCTAAGCGATTTCTCTCCTGAACAGGTCAAGTCATACGAGTAGGCCCTAGTAAACTGCCGACAAGGTTATGCTTGCAAGAATGTCAGTCGTTTCAACTAGGTACGAGTTCGATATTCTTTCAGCTTGACGACGGCCTGCATGGCTTTCAACTGAACATCATCTGCTGAGGCGCGAGATGAGCCAACCACGGTTTTGGTGTGAAGAGCATAGTCAAGGCGGACAAGGGTGTCTGTCTGAGCCTCTTAAGTCCTACGAAGCAAAACTTAGAATCTGCAAGTCCCATGATGTTCGGCCATCGCAGCCTCGACTCTAGGTTTTCGGCCAGCGGCATGAATCATAATATGCAGCGTTATATCATCCAACCAGATGAACGCTCGCCTGCTTCTACCCGCTGTAAAAAGCAAAAGTCAAGTAGTAGTCAACTCAGCTGTCCATGACCTGGCTGTCACGCAATACAGGCCGCAGCCGCAGCCGCAGGAAAAAGCAAAGAAAGAAAGAGGAGTGGTACTGACTCCAGCTTGTCGAACCCGGTATTTGAGACAATGGCAACCTACCGAATCAATTCAACTGGTATTGTACTTGCAACTATGTCCGCGCGGTTACTTGTTTTCTTCACAAAGGTTGCGACTCTATGTCTTGGCATGTGTAAGATAGACCCTGGACATGCCATATAATGACCCTCGGTCGCCGAGGCCAGGCGTCGGTTAACGACAGTTCCAGGACCCTAGGGTATCTGTGGTCCAATAAAGTATCCTTGATATCAAAGATCCATGATTCCAAATGTCGTACGGATAGTACTCACCGTGATGAACAACTGAGATCACAACATGGGAAAGCATCATCAGACAAAGGATTCATCATGCCCACGACAGGCCTCGGCGGCCTTCCGCTTCTGCCCCACCTTGACCTCCGGCATCCGGACACGGCATAAGCAAAGCACTCCGGACGGCCGGATATTTTGAACAGCACATCTAAAGTGTGCCAGAGTACGAACTAGGCTGGAAGATGGTCAAGACAAAAATGCATGGTTTACAATTTTCAGCTACTTGCATGGGGTTAATTTCTGTTTCGGGTACCTTGCTTTGATGCTGCACACCGGCCGTCCCACACCGGCCTGTCGGTGATAGTCGCCGGAGCAGGGGTTTTTCTTTTATGTTTTTTCTTCCATTTTTTCTTTCTCGATAGCTAGTCTCTAGTGGGAAATGGTTACAGTGTTAGTACTTTTTGGTTGTTATTAGATTCAAGCAAGTATTTTATGTACTTGCTTGAGTAGAGATGCATACCTACTTAGGTAGGTAATGTACTAATACAGGTAAACTTCCAAGCATATCAACAAGACAGAAACTGCTACCATACAACAGGGGCCAGCTTGAATCTCGAGCTATTCATTGATTCTAATTGCGGTCGCACGGAAACTTACACAAGAATAGATAGACCCTTGTTGTCTGATGAGGTACAGAGTACGAATACCACTCTAATCAAATACAAGAAAAATACCTTTGACACAAGACGTCTTAGTAGGATCTCCTTGTCGTCACAGCCTAAGCAGCTAATGGTGGCTGGGAAATTAGTGACAAAATGGATCAATGGAGTTGTCCTAGCGGCTCAGCGGGATCTCTCTTAGTTGGAGCCGGATCGAGACTATTACTGCTCAAGTTGAGGAGAATTAGTTGTCTATTTGTCCTTCTTGACCGCCAAGTCAGAGATTGAGTCAGAATAGCCAAGTTAATGACCACCCTGGCTTCGTATTCGAAACTATGACAGAGTCGAGTCGCGAAAAATCTGATCTCAATTTGCGACGGACTTCAAGTTACAAATAGAAGCCATCGTCGGACCAATGGACAGTCTCGAGTTTCCCCAGGGCGGGCTACTCTCTCCACCGTATTACAGTAGTGGTGAACCCCGCAATCAAAAGTTTGGGCATGATTGGGGCTCTATTTTAGCGGGTGCGAATGGATTCATCGTCCACTGTTTACCTACTAAGGTACCTGTCCATAGTAGGTAGGTTCGGTTTGCTGAGGCATAAACAAACAACAAAGCATCAGCCATTGTTGGTACTTTTAGTCTGTCAAATCCACCTGAAACAACCATGATCAAAATCTTTCATGATTATCAGTGTGTTGAATGTGTTGTTACCATGATATTCATCTGCCACACTGACTGCCGCTGATACCCATGCCTTGTAAGGTTGTATTAATTCCAGCATCTGCAAATTCAGGACTTGAGCAAACAGGCCCTGGGAAACAATTATCCACTCTGGGCGTAAAGTTACCTAGACAATGCGGTTATTGAATCATCCGCCCGGCCTGTCAAGTGTCATGTTCCCTGTTCCAGATTCTATGTAGCATCAACACCTCGGGACTTCACATAGGCACATGCACAATTATACGAAATAACCTTGGTTATTCTTCAACGCTACACTAACTTCCAAGGTAGGAGAGGAGATAACTAAGGAAAGAATGAACAATGTATTTGTCTATTTTCTATGTATTCATATCCATTCCTCTAATGCAATCCACTTTCTCACTCTATAATCCACTTTGTTGGTAGTACTGTACCTACTACATCAGGTACTTCTGGGGTCTCTAGCACGCGATTGATTTCCATGGAAGGATTCATCAATCTCTACAACTCAATGTACGGGACTGTACCCGCGGGATTCTTCCATATATTCAATTCCATGCCCTGCTTGCTCTGTCGCGCCCACTAAATCCCATTTCGCCAACCACCAAAACCCCCACACACTACAACGCTCACTGGAACCAACCACTGTCGTCTGACCTTTGTACTCTTTTCTCACTGATCTTGAATTGGACCAGTAACTGCTGACGACTTGGTCTGCGAATTGCCTCGTTCGACTTTCCCTCCTACCTATTGTCTTACTTGGCCAATTCGATCAATTCCTTTACCTATCAACTATCGCGATCCGATTCCTCCGCGCCGCGCTTTTTCTCCGCTGTCGAGCCTGGTTCGCATGCCTCATCTTTGCACGACGCTACTTCTACTTTCAAATACACTGTCACCACAGCCTGCTTCTGTTTCGACCGTCGCCGACGCTGTGCGAGCTGTTGCTGTTGCTGTTGCTGCTGTACGCTTTGCTCATTAGATTGACTACCTAGTTCAGCTACACCACTGGGTCCAGCCGTTCCTCATGGCCCGCGGGTAGCTGCATCCCATTCTTTCCTCTTCGTCATCATCCTCCACAACCGCAACCGCAACCGCAACCACGACCGCACCCCGGCCATATCGTACATGTAGCTGTCGCTCGTTCCTCCTCCCGTGTCGCCCCAGTCGCCTCTACCGATGCCTACGACTGTCCTGCGTTAAACGATCATCGATCCTCCTACCGACCATCGAATCACATCTCTGCCACGGGTCACATCCTCCGCCTTCCTTAGTGACGACACTCGCAGCCTCACGGTTCCCCTGCGACTTGCAGTACTATTGATTGCCTATACGTCGCACAAGAACACCTTTTTGTGTATCATATCTGGGTGCTTTATTGGCTTTGCTTGAATACGCCCCATCCAGTATACGAGCTCGACCGATCACTTTCGGTATCACTATTACCCAAGGTTTAACACTCCAGACACGGCTGCATACAGCCCTCTGGCCTCGTTTGCGCCCAACGCCATAGTCCTACCAGATCTGTACCGCACAGCTTAGGCTATCCCCAAACGTTCATACACCATCTTCACTACTCGCATAAGTGAACGGTTAAGAGATCAGAAGAAGGATTCTGTTGCGCGTTACCACGCCACCGTGGGGGTTATCGTCTGTGAATAATACGCATCGCGAATTTCATTCGACGACGTACCTGTCCCTGCTTGTTTGTACTACCAAGGCTTGTACAAGTGTGGTTCCGCAAAGGTGCTTGAAAGGGGTACGAGGAGACAGTGAGAAACAAAAAAAGGTTTCTAGGATTCGGGAGCTGCATTCCCGGCCCGCTTCGTGTGCAGCAACCTAAACAAAGTCTCGGGCTCGACCAAGCTGAGAGGAGGATATTCCAGCCGTCGCATTACCTTGTGTCAGTCTCCAGGCCTTGTATATAAAACCTAAGACACCATGCCGCACGAAATGGAGGAGAATAGTGCTGAGGTCTCGGATGTTCTGTCTGAGAACGAGGACGAGACGGAAACTTTTATCAAAGACGACGACGAAAAGATGGCAGACCAGAACAATACTGAGGTCAAGAAGAAGTACGACCCAAAGGATCCATTACGTCCAAGAAGGAAAAAGGCTCGTAGGGCTTGCTTTGCTTGTCAACGGGCCCATCTGACTTGTGGTAAGTCTCCTTGCAGCGGCTGTGCCAGCAATTTGTTGGCATGCGCCAGTCATCACGACGCGAACTGTTTTTTCCCATCGTGAAGTTTGGCCCTTTCATCAGTCCGTTAGTTACCAGTATTTAACTAGCTGACTGTTCGCGCACTTCTCATAACCCATTTCTGTGAAACGAGTCATGGTTGAGATCGTCGTGCTTGAAGGTCAAGAAGGTTTCAAACTGACATCTTTCCAGGAGATGAGAGACCATGCCAGAGGTGCATCAAGCGAGGTCTCGCTGATGCATGTCAGGACGGTGTTCGAAAGAAGGCCAAATACCTTCACGATGCTCCCCCAGAAGCTCTTCGGCCTGTTCTTGGCCCCAACTACAACCCCAATACCAATCCTACACCTCCACGACCCAACGCACAACGTCAGGATTCGAATGCGAGCCAGTCAGATAGCCTGTCTGCGAACGGGAGCAACTTCTTTTCTCAGGCGAGCACAACGACTTTGCCGGTCTATTCAACAGGCGCACAAACTCCTGTCGGCATTGAGGGCCTCCCCTTTAATCCTCAAGCTTCCCCAACAGCTTTCCAACCCCCAATCGCCAATGCACACCCGCCAATGAACAACATATTACCTGCCGCAAATATGGACTTTAATGCCTTGTTCGATCCCAGCAACCCTGCCCTGTACAACTTTGACCTCGAGGGCCTCAATTTCGGTAGTCAGTATGCAGGTTGGGAATTTGGAATTCTTAACAAGATGGCCCTTGGGGCCGAGACACCACCGCGGGAGAACTCAATGTCACAAACTCCAACAACCGAGGCCAACTATGCGGCTCTATTCGGGAATGTAAATGGGAACGCGAATGGCTTTGATCATCCCATGTTAGGGGCTGACTTCTCGGGTATGGACCAGAATAATCAGTCTCTTTATGCACAGGGAAACCTCCAGCACGGGTTGCCCCATGCCTATGCCATTGCGGCTGGGCCTACAAGTCTTGCCAGCCCAAGTACAGATGCCACAGCTAGTCCCCATTCAGTCGCGGGCATGGAAGGCTCACCAAATCACAATTTCGCGGGTATCCCTGCAGTTCCTGGCGCGCAGAGACACAGACCGAAGACTGCCAAGGCAGCTCCAAAGTCGTATCTTGGCAAGCGTCAACGGGATTCTGCTGCTATCTACGAAAGTGTCAAGGAGCCCTATCCTTACACCACCGGATTTCACAACATGGTGGCTGTCTTGCGAAACCGTCTGCCTGCCAATAAGCTATTAAGAATTGCCAAGGCCCTTGGAGAGATTCGACCATCATTCATATCGTGTACTAAAGACTTGACCCGACAAGATCTCATTTTCATGGAGAAATGCTTTCAGAGAACATTGGTCGAGTACGACGACTTTCTGCAGCATTGCTGTGCCCCAACAATCGTGTGTCGAAGGTCGGGCGAAGTAGCTGCTGTCAACAAAGAGTTTATCGCGTTGACGGGATGGACAAAGGAGGTGCTGCTTGGGAAGGAGCCTAATCTCAACATCAATACCTATAGCGGTCGCTCAACCAATGGGTCCAATACGCCAGACAACAATGCGCAGGGAGATATGCCCACGCCTCGGCCTCAGAAGGCTACACTTGACAACAGCAGCGGGCGCCCTCAACCTGTGTTCCTGGGCGAGCTTCTGGATGATGACAGCGTTGTCGAGTTCTACCAAGATTTTGCCGAACTGGCTTTTGAAGATAGCCGTGGCAAGGTACAAAGAAGCTGTAGGCTCAATAAGTACCGGTCATCTCAGAGTCTGGACATCAAGTCAGAACATGGTGTCCCAAAAGACATCCAACCGGGTATTCTCAGCAGCCGAGTTACGCGCATTGACAGCGAACACGGCATCTCAAGGATTGAGAGAGATGGCAAGGTTGAGTGCACCTACTGCTGGACCATCAAGCGAGATGTCTTCGACATTCCCATGATGATCATTATGAACGTAAGTTACAACGCTGTTGCTGATACAGGCCGTGAGCTAATTTTCATGATAGTTCTTGCCGCGATACTTACCAGACCAAGGGCCTCAGCAACTGGCGGTTTAGTCGGTCATGACTAGCGGTGGATTTGAAATACGTTGATTCCCTCTTTCTTGTTTGATGTCTTTTGGCAAATGCGAGACCACTTTCTAGCCCTGGAGGGAGGGGCTGTAGTATGAACAAGATAGGAGGAAAACACTGGAGTACATACTTTGGATAGAAGACTACTAGCTATAGTGCTATTTCACAGGTGACTAATACCGATGTTTCTCGGTCGGAAGGATGGGGTTTCGTATGATACCCAAACAGTGTTTAACAGATACAAAACATCAAATAACCAATACGTTAAAGCGAAGCATATTTTCTATGCTGCTGTTCTATCCCTAACTCCTAGTCACTTTTCTTTACCCTGGTTTATCCCGTTCTGTCTCTAAGCATCACGAACTAACCACTGGACATCCAAGTGGCCCCCTACATCCTTGCCACTAATAACGCGGCCCTTCTCAGGAGCCCATGCCTCACGAGCAAGACTGTTCTTTGCAACTTCGCAATCAAAGTTGATATCCTCAATAAGAGCCTCCAGACTCTTGTAGTCTTTCTCCTCGCGGATGAAGCCGAGAATGAGCAGGCGCATAGGCACATCATAAAAGTCTGCAGTGAACTTGTGTAGCACATGGACCTCGGCGCTACGGACCTCGTTTTTGTAGAATGGGTTGTAGCCAATGGACATAACCATAGGGAAGATGTGGAAGGGGGGGTTAGCGGGAGCTCCGGCCGAGAGAAGAGCGTCCTCTGTGCCACTTTGGGGAGCAGCGTTGGATGACGCTGATGAGGGAGCATCGGAGTGCTCAGAGGGAAGTGCAAGAGAGGCGTAGCCAAAGTAAACGCCCGAAGCCATATTCGAGATCCAGGGGGTCATGGCTTCATCGACGGGAAGGTTGGCGGTAGGGATACCAAGCTGGGAGAGGTTAGTAAGATGAAATAAGAAGGTGAGTAGATTAGGAACTGGTTTCACTTTACCTCTTTAGAGCCGCGACCGAAACCAGAAATGACTTTGCCTTCCATGTGAAGAGGATAAGGGGCCTCGGGACCGGCGTCCGGGCCGACGACTGAAGGACGAGAGGTCATGATGAGCGATAGAGTCACAGAAGTAGTATTGCTTAGTGATTGCTAATTTTCAGTCGACTGGGAAGAATAAGAATGAGTCTTATGAAACTAGGAGAGTTTGTCGTGTAAATGAGGCTAACTATACCTCAGTCTTGGCTGGTACGCAATGAGAAAAGGTGAGTCTTCGAGTGAGTGAGTGAGTGAGTGAGAAGCTGATGGCAATTAATTATCAGAGTGTAGTCAGTGCAGGTGGGGGTGGAGTTGAGTTGAGTTGAATGGATGATGAGATCCAGTCCGATCAATGGTGGGGCACGGCGGAGAGTCGATACCGAAGTGCGAACCGGAGGAATAGTGCCATATTTGCTTACTTACTTCTTATCTAGATTTGTAGGTACTCTGAGTCTCACGGCATATATCTGAGGTTTCAGTAGGTTGTACACAATAGACTTGAAAGTTTTGAGTCGCCAATAGTCTGAGCGATGAACCAAACAGTTGAGATTAGTAAGTAGCATGTAAGACAACGCTAGAAAGTGAGAGATATCTTCAGAAACAGAACTGCATCATTCTCGTCTTATCTTGTCCCCCTCAGCATCAACGTGATCTCTTAACCGGCACACATCATATGTACCAAGTCCATGACAGACAGACGCTCTTGCAAACTCTACGACAGTAGCTCTCTTCAATATATCGTATAAGACCATGGAAATGCGCCTTGTAAAGTACCAAACGATTGTAGTTCACTCCTAATAAGTCTTTTATTACAACCACTCAAGTTATCTTTCAATTTCAGCAAGAAAGAAACAAATAAGATACTCAACGCCGTCACAATCCTTCCTGTGCCTTCTATGTAGTGGTCTCCGTCTTGGTCTCTGTAGCTGTAGTCTGATTGCCTGGCCACTCGGTCCTGCCTAGCTTGATGATATCGCTTGCATTGAGAACCCAGTACTTGCTAGGTGCCTTGCCCTCCTTCGCCAACTGCGCAGCTCGTATGGCCGCCTTGGCGATGACATCGGCGTCTTGACCAATGGTGTCTCTGAACCCGGAACTGAAACTTCCGATACCATTAACTGCACTCTGAGCAATGCCCTCTGCAAGACGACTTGTCTCTCTCTGGCCCATGATCATGCCTGGCTTGAGAATCACGGCCTGCTCAAAGTCCATCTCTTTGATTGCGTCTTCAACTCCATTCTTCATCTTTCCGTAGGGTGAAGAAGCCCCCAAGAACGAGCGCGTGCCTCCACTTGAGATGAACACAAACGTCGACACGCCTGCGGCCTTGGAGGCCTTTGCGAGTTCGATATTCAGGTCGTGGTCAATCTTCCATTGGTTTTGAATTCCTCCTGCGGCAGCACGGGTGGTACCGAGGGCAGAGTAGACGATGGAGGGTTTGGGCGTGAGGCCAGTGAGGGAGTCTGCCCACTTGGTGGTGTCGCTGTCGACTATCGCATTGAGCAATTGAGATGTCGCTTTGGGAGCGCGTCGAGTGATGGTGTGGACAGGGTTGTAGATGTCGGATTCAAGAAGGATCGAGAGGATGTTTGAGCCGACGAGGCCGGTAGAGCCAATGATGGCAGCTGAGGAAGACATTGTGTATGTTGGCCAAAGCAATAGCCAGGTGATTCCCAGTAGTGAAGAGTTTGGTCAGGTATCAGAACGTAAGAAGCGTTTACGAAGATGAAGAGTTCACTGCAAGTAGAAGGTTCCAGTTGTTAAGTAGTAAGGGTATCAAGTGTAACGGTGGAAGGATGCAAGTACCATCAAGGCCCGGGATCTTCGTCTGGTCTTTCTAAAAAGCAAACAAGGTGACGCCATGGCCCAAACGGCAAGGAACCAGCCACATTACAGGTCCAGTATTAATATCGCATCTTGTAATACAGTCACTGTAAATGTCCAGCTATAGCATTCTTCAGAACGTAAAGTTTTCTCTAAACTCGATCCTTCGTCAATTGAGACTTTAAAAGATAATACCATTGAGAAGTAGTGAGATCAGGGCATGTAAACGAAGCTGTCATCATATCTTATTACAGCATCAATCAGCACCTTATTAATTGTACCTGCACAATCGTGGCTCAGCTGCAGGGTACCAGGGGTCCAAGCTGTCCACTGGCTCTTTACTGCTACCCCACATGACAACTCGAGCTTCAACTTTGACTTGCGACATCGTTTCTCTGCCTGCGTCTTACACCACCCACGCCTACCGTTCCACGACAGCATTTCGTCGCCTAGTTGTCCTCTCACATACGTCTTGACCGACTTTTACATATATCCAGAGACGGTTCTTCATCAAACAATACCACCCCAGCCATACGCAATCACTCACAATGGCTACCCAATACGAAGGTATCTTCACTAAACCCCTCCTCGACCCCTCGACCCCTCGACCCCAACACTCAGTAGCTAATCTTTTTCTTATCGACAGTCGAACATAATGTCAAATTCGCCGAAGGCCGTCGCTCAGGCCGTCGCGTAGATATGGCCTCCTTCTTCTCTCTCCTCGATCAGATCGCCGAGCCCTCAGGCACCCAGACCCCTCATCATAACCCTCACGCGACACCTACTCCTGTAGACACAGCCGCTCTCTTCCGACTTCTCCAGGAACAGCTGCATCAGCTTCAAATGACCGCCCCAACAGACGATAATCGCGATTTTCTCCAGTCCCTTATCGCTAACCTCGAGGGCGACATCAACGATCCTCCGACTCGACTGGCAGGCGTTTCGCAAGAATTTCTCGACTCGGTCGATCGTGTGAATCGCAAGACCCTCAAGGAAGACGACGACTGTGCTATCTGCAAGATTCCTTACCTGGAAGATGAATACTGTCTTGTTGTTGAGCTGCCGTGCCCAGGCCGTCACCAATTCGACCTCGAGTGTGTTGGACCTTGGCTGCGAAGCAAGGGAACGTGTCCCATATGTCGTCATGATCTGGTGAAGAAGAAGGAGGTTCCCGTTGTGCAGGATGATGACGAAGAGGAGGACGGTGATATGATGTATGCCTAGAGAACGACGTATTGTTAGCATTATGCATAGTCTGGCGTTTGGAGTCTGAGCCACAGTGGATTTGGCTTTCATAGGGGATGGTGAATATAAGAGATAATGAACATGACCCCGTTCGGGTATAAGAGTATTTTTTATCGCGATGTTGGCTTTGCTGGTTTGCAATTGTTTTGTGCTCAACCCACCGATGCCATCGGGTCATGCTTTCTCACACGATGATCAAGCTCTTTCTATCCTTAGCACGAGGATTCCAAAGACAACTTGAGGACTTGTTCAGAAATCACAGTTTAATTCTTATTCATGCTGATGGATAATACAATCGTGACTAGAGTCTGAGATACAGAAATAGCGGCTTTCCATTGGCTTTTAGACGTTTCTTCATCTGATAAAGAGAAGTGGCAGGATGGGAAACGGGTATGGAACTTGAATGCAGTAATACATTCCAGCCGACTAACATGATGTGACCGTATGACATTTATAAGGCGGTTTACCCTGGATACAAAGGTTTCCTCAAAGGTCAGGTTCCAGCACGCTATTCACAGGAGCTTCAAGTGTATGACAAGATGTTGCTTGGGTCTTCGATAAGGTGGATTGATACCCGGAGATGTGGGGCCGGCCAAGTCGGAGCTGTCTATAAAACTGTCCCGGTGCTCTCGGCATTTGAACATGAAATACGCAACTCTTGATTCCCCAATAGAACAGATACTTGGTAGGTATTGTTTTGACCAACTATCAAGTGCTAGATCAATGGTCACAACCATCGATTGGTTGGTTCTCAAATCACGAGCTGTATATCATAAGCCAAGGCTTTGAGTAAGGCATACGGCTTTATCTTGACTCAATTGCCATAATTTGGAAGGTTCATCATTGATTGGGTTATATGTGATTCAATTATTGTAGTAATTCATATCTTCCTGCTGGGGAAACTCATCATGAGAATGCAATGCGCACTGCACAACTGTAACAAGCTTCTCATTACATCCCTTCCTCTTACTTGGACTTGGGCAAGTCGCCCTTCTTCGGTGCACTTCCATGTCCACTAGATCCTCCCTTTGAGATTTCCTTGCCGGCGCCCTTGGTCTTGGTGGTCTTCTCGTCGCCCAAAGGCTTGCTGATTTCCTGGTTCGCACCGCTTGCGTGTAAAGCATCTTCCCCCTCAGAACCTTTAGACTTGGTCTTCTTCCTTGTCTTCTCAGCCGCCTCCTCAGGCCGTGTTGTGTTGGGGTCAAAGGCAACATCGGCGTGCTCCGACACCATCTGCTCGTCGGTACCAGACTTTGAGTTTTCATTCGCTGTAGGGTGAAGCGACTCGCGGTCCTGATCGTGTTTGTAGGCCATTTGCCTGCGTGCTGTCGTGTGGAGAGGGCGGATAGTGCTTGTGCTTGTGCGCATGATGGTGCGGAAGAGAGACATGATGGCGGGTGAGTATAGGGGATTAGAGTACTGATTTGAGAGGCAATTGAGGTTATGTGGTGTGTTTCTTATGATTGGTATTGTTATTGAGGCAATTGAATTATGGAATTGGCAAGTTTAAAGCTTTCCGAGCTCCTCAAGCTGGAGTGATGGTATTTGACCTACGTCATCGAACATCATCTGCGCATACCTAGGTAATCGTCATTATTTTGCAGCACAGACTACCCTAGACTGCCATGAAGACTTCCTATTTGATGGTTTGTACAATGTTAAAAAAAAAAACAGGTTGCCTTGTATCGGAAGTCACAAAAACTAGGGCATAAACGCAACCTATATTTTGGTGTACTATGTTTCACGGAATAGTTCTCAAAGTGACATGTGAAATAGAAGTTTCCCTTGTCTATGGCTAGCGTGTATTCACAGCATACAACTAACATCAGCAAACTACCTAGTAGTGAACAATCACTCATGGGATAAGTTGAGAGAAGGTGGAACCATCACAAAGACATTTGAGAACGGACGGTTGCAAATTTCTGTGACCACAGCAACAAAGCAGAACTAACAGCTATTGGGAAATATTACCGTTGAACCGATGTCGGTATTGGGATTTTCCAGAACAAGTTAGTTTCTGAGATATCCATTTAAGTACCTATCTGATGTAAAACCCCGTGAATTTGATGCGTAGTTGTTTCCATTTGTCAACTGTCTACGTAGTACAACTGTTCGACTCGAGTACCCGATCGTGGCCATGTACTTTAGAAACTCTATTAGAGTGCGGAACATACGATTGTGATGAAAACAAGCGCATCGTGCATGGATACTAGAAGCCAAACAGTAACAAAAAGAGCATCAAAGCCACGGGAAAGTCGGCTGCGACTACGAGTCGCCCGACCGCCCAACGATCATTTTGCTATGCGTTGTTATATGCAAGATAGGACTAGTATGGATTTCGGCGAAGAGGCTTTGACGGGGAGAGTGTATAGAAATGGAGAAGCGATTCCTTATTGATAGAAATGTATCCGTACATGCGAAACTATTGCGTTCCTATTCAATGTTGGTCGGGCAGCGGCATCGTCCGAAATGCACTAACGACGGGTAGTTCGCGTTCTAGAACATTTCATTTTACTTCTTCTTTGTTTCTCCCGCCTCTTTTCTTTTCCTGTCGAATCCTAAGTGCAGACGGGAGATCAGGACATGATCACTTGTTCGGTGTGACGACAGATTTACATGAGAGCGAATCAATAACAAATCAAGACTGAAGATATGCAGAAAGGATCATCCTTGTTCAGCTCGGCTTGACGACGCGGCCGTGGATCTGTATCAAAGGTAAGCGAGTATCATATTCAGCTGACTTTATGCAGCCCAGTGAGTTACAGGACGAGAGTGAACAAGATGATTTACACCGCAAATCTTTTTTTGAGATTGCTCCATCTCCAGGATGCGATACGAATATGCAATCATGACAAAGGAAACGGATGCGGCGTCAAGGACAAAAAGGAGGATCGGCATCTGACACGGGTGGGAAACAGGGGTAAGGGGGGATTAGACGAACGCCTAACCAACGGGAGTTACAGATTCTAGAGGTACATGTATATACTCGACTGACAGCCTTGCGACTGAGGTGACGTTTAGAGTAACCGGTCAGGTTGGTACAGTGACACCGTTAAAGTAAGTACCGGCATCAACGGATAGATGAACCCTCGGGATCTCTTTGATGTTAGCGAATTGACTGGGTTGGCTGAAGCCTCCAACTGCCCGCATCAAAGAGGCGGGCGCCGTTGCAGTTGGAGCAGGGGCCTTTGGGTGGCACAGACAGTAAAGTACAGGTCAGGTACAGATATCGATTCTGCAGCTAACATTAGTTTTCCTTTTTCCTTTTCTTCTTCTCTTCTGCAGCCGTTGCAATAGGTCCAGGCACTTGGTAAGGGCTGATGTAAGTCAGAGTTCCCCATATTACAAAGGAAAACATCAGCCGAGGCCATCTGAACAAGTAGCAATATGTCTTGAGCCCGCGAGAGGTGTGCTCAACAAGGCAAATAAATCCGCGGGAGGCCAAACGTTTGGCCTGGTTAATAAGTCAAAAGGAACGCCACAGACATGAAGAGTCCCTTAACACGACATGTCACCGGCATCTCCGTCGCTTATCTGCATATGAGAGGCGTTTGCGGTAAATCCAAGACAAGGAAATTTGCTTGCCCGCACATGCGCATGTAGCCGCAGACATTCTGTAACATGTGAAGCCAGCGAAGCCTTCCAGAACGATGCGATGCTATGCTGGGGTCATACGGTCTGACCAGTGCGAAATTTGGGCAAACACATGTGTGCTGACGCAGGGGCCCGTCAAGTGAGATCTGTGAACGCATCCCAAGGCCCAAGAGCCTGGGTGAACGGTTTGGTTGGCTCGTTGGTCGGCAAGTCGTTGTGTGTGACGGAGCGAAAGTCGAAGGACTGCTCTGTACATGCGACGACGACGATGTGAGTCAGCCAGCAATAGTCTGTTTCCATCCATCGGTCAGTCCCCGACGAAACATAGGAAGTGGTTTGATCGTCGTGTGCCAGCTTCCCCCCTAATATTATTAGCCGGCGCGAACCTGGGCTATTGATTTCAGCAGTAATTGGTTGCGCCACGATGCATCAAAAGGTTCGACTTGAATGTTACGAGTCGAATCATTGAGCTGCGTGCTAACAATGTTGCTAATCCAAGCAGAAAAGGGATGATTATCCGACAGGTAAATTAGCCCAGGGCCATGAGCTGAGACCGATGGGAGTAGCAGCAGCAGTGGAGATCTTTACTTGCCTTAGTAGCTCACATGAGGGCCTGGGCTGTCATGGTAGTTGATTGGAATTCTGAGATAAGACTCCTGAACCTGATAGCTTCAGCCATGTGCGGATGGACTACTCCGTACGATCTATCGCAAATACCATATCCGGATTTGTTGATGTTGCGACTGACTTGAATGTTTATTGTCAGTAGCATCAGAACATGAGGGGCTAATTGGTCAAGGAACGAGCAGGAGGAAAGTTAGTTGGTCGTCTACCAAGAGTGTAGATCTTGCCCAGCCAGCATTTGGTACTACCACCTAGGGACCTAGAAAGGTGCCTAGGTTCAATACTCCTTCCTTCTTCTTGTTCTCGGTTCCCCTCGTTTTCAGGTACCTGGCAGAGCGATAGAACCTACTGTAGGTAGGTACCTATGCACGGTTCATACTCGCTACCTGTCTTATTGATCTGATGAGTTCACCTCGGCAACAGAGTCAGACGAGATTCCGCTCTAGCTACTCAACTCTTTCTGACTCTGATTATTGCACGTGTCGAAACGAATCGTAAAGTTGATCAGTCAGTGGCTAGTTAGACCGATTTGCCAGCCACACGTCGCCTTATCCACAAGCGCTACCCCTTCGGACACGCCGAACAACAGGCACTGCTTTAGAGGGCTGTAATTACTCAACACTTCAGTTTTCAGTGGCTTCTGAAACAATGGAAATAACATCAATTTCATTTCAGAAACGTAGACTGGGCTAATACCTGGTGGTGATGCACCAATGGTTGCATTGCATGAAGAATGATACAAAGGCATCCAGTCATCCGTACCTCTGCCACTACTGGTTGCTGTTGCTGCTGCTGCACCTAGGGACGCTTGCCCACCCTCCTTTGAACGGCAGTGGAACCAGGGTACCGTACACTTCTCTTGAACACCAAAATAAGCAGCGCTGAGATGTACCTTTGTAAGTGCAAGAGTCAGGACCCTTGTCATGGGTTTGGTCTGGGGCCGAGTGAACGAACTCAACTCTGAGCCAGACGACCACCAAGATGGGAACGTTCACTTGTCTGCTAATGTGACAATGACAGATCTCGTCATGTGCCTGCCATGCTGTAGTAAGTAGGATTGACCAAGATATATGATTATGCAGATGTGTAAGTTACACACGTACTAAATCCATAGACACGGACAATCAACAAGCTTCAAATCATACATACCCTCTAACTGAATTCATCAGACAACGTCTCTTGTCCCTCGGGGATTTCCCGTCACTCTCGAATCCTGAATGCCATTGGACCTCCCAAGCCAAGCCAAACCAAGCCAGGTCATTCCATCCCATGTTACTAGGGAACTGTTGCTTGATTCTCTCTGCCTGCCGAAACAACAGTTTTTGCCTCACAAGAAGAATTCTTGGTGATAAACATCTATCCAGCCATAACACATATTAACAGATACCGTCAATAATCATTAATGTCAGCTAGCTTCACCAATACAGGCCAAGTCTGTCTGTCTGTCTTACACGAGACTCTGGGCAGGCAGGAAAATGTGTTTATATACACATTCACATGTACATTCTCCAGTGATATGCTATTTTCTTGGCTTGACGCTTGATAGCCACCCCTGTTTCTGTTTCACTCGTCACGATATTGATGCTGAATTAGGATATATGTCAGTAGGTACTGTTGATGACAATCACTGCTTCTCTTGACATGGCTTTTTGCCCATATTTGGCGATGTCCCCCGTCTAGTTCCATTCGGTATTTTTCACTATTATTATTACAAGGTACTAAGGTACCTACCTCTCATACTCTACAACCCATGCGTCGCCCTACCCTGTCCTATCCGTTGATATGCGGTTGTCCGTGCTTTTCTCTAGCATTGGATTTGACTACAAGGGACCTGACAAGATTCAGACCACTCGAGACGGAATGAATTGCACAGACCAAATATCGTCTTTGGCAGCGTAGAGTTGAGTCGAGTTAAGGTGGGCGACACTGCTGTAACAAACTGCCTGCAGCAACTACAGCCAGCAACTGCGATAGGTGTATCGTGTAACCCCCAGGACCCTGTATAGAAGGGACTCTTGCATACCCGCCTCTGCCTACCTGATATGTACGCCCGGCAGACACATAGTGGCATCATTCCTTCTTTGTTTCGACGGTGTGGCTCTTTTCCCTTGCCGTGATTGTTGAAAGCAATTGCTGCAGACTGTTCCTGGGTACTATTTGATTCGACAACTTGCAGATTACGTTCCCTTCCACCTTTTAGAAGGACCCTCCCGTCTGCTCCACGGACAGCTACTAGCTCAGTTGAGTCTTCCGGCCTTCTCCCTCCTATCAATTAGCACGTAGTGGACTGCTGCCCGCTACAACACCGCTATCCATTGCTGTCTCAACACCTACTGGTCACTATACCACCTGCTAAGGTTGCCTACACCGTACCGACCTCCTTCTCTCCATACTTGAATTTCCACTCGGCCCATTGAATCTTCTTTCCTTTCTTCTTCTTCTTCTTCTTCTTCTCCTCCTCCTTGGAACCGGAACTTCCACCAAATCCAAGCCAAGGCCTTTTGTTTCCATCACCTTCCTTACTACCTAGAGGTAGGTAGACTACATAGGCATCTGTACCTGGGTTGGACCTACACCTACAATTCAAAAATTGAACCTGGCTAGGATCCCCCAAGCTAGAGCAACTTTGACTTAACATCCCACGTCTCGAAACGCCTCCACAAGCAGACCCCCTCCTACTCGCTAGGCCTTCCTCTACCTCCTCCTTTTCTTCCCCTCAAATAAGACCTACTCTCCCCCCCTCTCTTCCCCCGAAAGTCGCACGCCGTCTCGTCGACTTCCCGCCGCCACCTAACCCCCCCGAACGACGTCCTAATTCTCCTCTACAAAACGAAACGAAAAGCGCTGAGCTACGAAAAAAAAAAAAAATCCGATTCTCGCCTCCCGTGTTTTGCGCCGCCCGCTAAGGTCCAGACCCTGCTCCGCTGTCCGCACCCCGATTCGACTTTCTACTTCACAAGCGCCCTGTCCTAAACCAAACCAAACCCAGCCAGGCCAAGCCTCGTCTTGCTTCGCTGACTTTTGAGCTGCATTTGCGTCTGCCGCCGCCGCTGCTGTACCCCTGCGAACCTGGTCTTCTTGCCATCATCATCATCATCATCGCTACTATCAACACTGCCGAAACCAACACAAACCAACCACTCGCAAACCGAACTCGATTTCTCAACCTTTCTCTACGCGCCGTTAGAAGACAAGTGCCCTGTCAGATACTGCCACGGCGCTCCGATTCCACCCTTGTTTCACCAATAGACCTCGAGACTCAGCATGGGACTTTGCTATCTTTCACGATAATTCAACGTCGTCCACCATATCGACCCCCTCACGATGGGCAACGGTCAAGGAAAGCCCGTCGACCTCAACGGCGAAGGTACGTCAGCCGGCTCAACTGCTAACTTCATTTTCATCCTTGTCTTTATCTGTCTTCTCCAAATCGTCATTGGGTCATTTCGATTCTTGTCACCCTGCATACTACCCATTGTCTCTGAGCTGCATCCTACTTGGCATCATCTTGTCTTCCCAGTGCATCATGCATACCCGAAGGCTTGCTTACGCTCCATGATTTTCTTTCGTGGCAACACAACTGTTCAGCATTCGGTTGTTTACAGAAAAAGCCATTGGTGCATTACGCTAACTGTTGGCCTACAGTAAACCTCAATCACTTCCGCTTGTTGCGAGTCGTCGGTCGAGGTGCCTTCGGAAAGGTACGAATTGTTGAGCGAAAGGATACAAACCTCTCGTTTGCTCTTAAATATATCCGAAAGGATGAAGGTAAGTTATTGCCAGTTCCTGTCTGTTGATTACTTCACTGGCTTCGGAGCTATGATCTTGAACCGTGTACTACTTCCATCCTCGGCGACAATTGTCGATTAGATGTGACGTGCAGCTATCTCTCTTGTGGCACCAAGCTAATAATTGTGAATCTTAGTTGTACGATCTGAAAGTGTGCGTAACATCATCCGAGAACGTCGAATGCTGGAATATGTCAACCATCCTTTCATCTGTAACTTAAGATACAGTTTCCAGGACATTGAATACATGTACGCCCTCCTACGACACATCCCCGACTCTGGCTCACATTCAATACTAGGTACCTTGTGGTTGATTTGATGACTGGTGGAGACTTGCGGTTCCACATTTCGAGAAAGACCTTCACCGAAGAGGCTGTTAGATTTTGGATTGCCGAGCTTGGATGCGCCTTGCGATATGTACACGCTCAGAACATCATTCACCGCGATATCAAGCCTGATAATGTGCTACTCGATGCCGATGGCCACGTCCATTTGACAGACTTTGTATGTTTCATCTACACGCTATTATATCAATAACTGACCAAATTAGAACGTTGCTTCTGATGTCATCCCCGGCAGGACGCTTACAAGCAAGTCCGGCACACTGGCTTATCTCGCCCCCGAAGTATATGCTGGTAAAGGATACGATGTTCGGGCAGACTGGTGGTCTTTGGGTGTCTTATTCTACGAATGCATCTATAACAAGGTACGTGCTTATCGAGGCATGCTCTTCGGATGCGCTGACCCAATCTAGCGACCATTTGAAGGTGGCTCAGAAGGATCTCTTAGTCAACAGATCCAGGCTGCTTCACCCAAATACCCCGTGACACAGCCACCCGTTTCCCTCTCCTGCCTCTACGCAATCGGCTCCGCCCTCGACCCGAATCGTGAAAGTCGAATGGGATCGACGTGGGAAAGTTTCATTTACAATGAATTCTTCAAGTGTCTTGACTTCGAGGCTCTTGAGCTAAAGCAGATTGAACCGATCTTCGTTCCCTCATCGGAAAAGACCAACTTCGACGCTACATACGATCTTGAAGAGCTACTGTTGGAAGAAGCCCCACTTGAAGCTCGCGCAAGACGCCAGAAACCACGAGAGCGCCTAAAGGATGATGCAACTGAGAAGGAAATTCGAGAAGATGAACTATACCGTATGATCGAGTCGGATTTCAAGCCTTTCGACTATACAGTAGCCGCCTATAAACGGTACGTGTCTGATAATCGCGAAACATTGTTGCTCTTGCTAACCTGGACAGAATTACCGAGGGCGCCGGTTCCACTGAGGAAGGTTCCCCAGCTACAGACAATGCTCCTCAGGCCATCACAACCGACGAAGCAACACCCGTACCCGCAGTCAACGGAGGTTACCAGTCGTCGCCTCTTAACCCAAGCACCAGCAATGAAAGCCGCACAGGACGTCCTGTACGCCCTGCTCCACCACCTCCTTTACAGAACAATTTTCAAACTCGCCATGTTCCAATTGTTGCTGGTCAGCGAATGACGAGTCCCACTGGAGGCGTGCAAGTGACCCTAGATGGCAGTGGTAGTTGGTCTGAGCTGGCTCGTCAGGATGCAACCTTGCCTACGGACGCTAACAATATTGGTGATGGTAAGAACGAAGGCTCTGGTGGCATGTTTGGATTCCTCAAGGGTAAGAAGGGCCGCACAAATAGTCCCAAGCCAAAGGAGAGAGGTGTGCTAGGCAAGGAAGGCGCAAGAGTTGTCATCGGTTAGAAGAGGATTGATGCTCGTAACACGCCGTTTTCGTGCCAGATTCGAAGAACCGGCATTCGGCCGGTTTTATGCACGCCGACACAACGGACTGGAAGGCTCGGATATTATCACAATGTGCACCAAAGGGGCGAATGCTCGACGCTCTCTACGGTGCCTGTTTGCTTTTTACGACATGAGCCGATGCCTCGACAGCTGGGAGTTAGCGACGCATTATATTTCAGGACGGTCGATGTCGAATGCGGTATGGCGACAGCAGCAGTACAAGGACGATGAGATACGGCCTCACTACTTCATTCGTTATGGCGTTCGGTCATGGTTTACGGCTAGACGCCCTTGCTGCCCCCGGTTATAGAGGGGTATCGCATCTTGAGGAACGACTGCTAATTTGTAACAACGTGGTACAAAACCAAACAAACAACCAACATGGGAGGGATTTTGCATCTGCAGGTATACTTCATTCACTTGAATCTGCAGCATCTGGGTGATGCTTGAATTGCGAAGGCGTTTTTCTCTTAGTGGAGGCAGACATTGATGGGATATAGTCATATTTTACACATTATTCATGCTATCGACATCTTCGCAGATGTCTTGTCAGGAGAATGGAAGAGGTGGATGGATCATATACGACTGGTGTGTATGAAGAGGCGGCCGGAAGAGGGCACAGGTAGGAGATGCCCAGTATTTATGGTTTGCTTGTTTGTTATTGTGAGCGTATTTGGAATAATACCCCATTACACCTTGACTATTGACCCGTCTACCGATTCACCGTGACTTGACAATCTCAACCTCTGAAGCATTACGTTCACTTGGGTATTAGAAGAAAGCAAGTGAGCGACACATATGGCAACTCCTGTTTAGTTTTCACATGTCTTCAAGCTATCTTGTATAACTTGAAGCTACATGTGAGCAGTACAAGTTAACTACTGACATAACGACGATGATAGACCAGCAAGGGTTCAGAGCCAAAAGGCAATCCAACAAGACCGACTTCCAAATACCACAACCACAATATTTATCAAAGTCAAAATTCGATACCGGATCAACAATGTCACTTGGAGGGTGATCGTGGGGCGTGAGAGGTTCACTTTCACTTGAATACCATCTCGGATGGGGTCACTTCCATCGAGGCTCTGAAGGACCTCTTCGTCGCTGTTGCCGCGACCCGAGGAGCTCTCGGGCGAGGGTTCATTTACTAGTAATGTTAGCCCAAATTGTATAGAATGGTAACTTGGATTACTCACACCACAGAGCACTAAGTGCACTTGAAAGGTCCTCTTCGACTTGGTACTGTCGCCTCCTCTCTCGGAAGCTCTTCAAAGCAGGGATGACGATGTCCTCGTACCAGTTCGGCTTTGAAGACAACTCATCCCAAGACCAATGTCCGACGACCTCGTCTGCTCTGACTTCCCAAAGGCAGATGTAGTGGGAGTCGATTTCCTTTTGAGATAAATAACCCGGAATCTTGGTGTTGTAGTATCGACTTTCTTCACCATAGTTGATCACCGGGCGATGTGCCTCGAGACGTACCGCAGGGTCGATCACCACAATTGTCTGGGTTTCTTATACGGTCGGGTTCTTCTAAAGTTTGCAAAGGTCTCGAGTGCTTCAGGCGAGGATGTGACTGAGATATAGGGGTTAGGGATCCATATATTGTTCCTGATATGCCTGTGTAGTGTCGATCGTCGAGCTTGAGAGGTTCTAAGGGACATGTCGGGTGCTCTTGCATACATGTCCCCCGATTCGTCTGGTAGACTTCCAGACATGCGATCGTACGTTCGGAGCAGCCAGATCCCTCCGTACATCCCCTGAGCAATGACTTCCCAGGAACGCAAGGGCCGCTCTGAGCTGACCAGACACATAGAGAACTGAAATGGATTGACGAAATTGGTAACAGTGGGAATGATGTGCTGCATATTTACGGTTGACATCTCTCAAGGCCGAAGTTATCGATTGTTTTGTCGATTTGGAACGAGATAGCAAGATTGTTTGAGTAGAGTGCTTATATGTTAGATAATGATGTGGATGTCTGTGTTCTTCTCATATCAGTTGAGAGCGAGGCACCACCAGTTTATATACTTGAAGATGTAACGAGGCTTCGCCTGACTGAACATGGCATGAAAGTTGCTCAACAGATAACAAGGCATTTGATCATTTCTTGAGCCACCACGAAGAATATTTGAATGGTCTCGATCTCATGATGGCGATGGTCGGCCTCCAGCGTCAACTTTCTGCCCGGTTGTTGGTCTGCATGTGGCTGAGCAGGCCCTCCGAGAGGCCATGCCGAGCATTTTTACGGCCAATAAAGTAGTTGTACACACATGAGATACTTGAGATGGAGGTGTATGAAATATAAAGCAATATAATCAAGAAAGCCTTATCTCATGTTTTGGGTGGTAACGGTTCGAGGCAATGTTGGGTTGCAGTGTTGGCCAGGATGATGGGGAAGTGAGAACAGGAAATTAAAAAATGTCAATGAATGGCACTCAATATCTTGAGACAGCAAATGAAGAAGAAAAAAGAGTCGGTGCGGAATAGGGGGTGGGTTACTGGGGAATGAGCTATTACATAGCAAGTCAACTGAGGGTAACAGGATAGAGTGTTGCATACATACTATCCATGACACTTCAAAGGAAGCCGAACTTCTTCAATAGTAAGCAGCATATAAAGCTCGCTAAAGATGCAGAAGAAGATCTCCGTCAAACTTGAGCGTATTAAGTAAAAGTCAGCAAAATTCCACAGCTTAACAACCCAAGTGTACAAATACAAGACATATCGATTAAAAGATTAAAGTAATAATGAATTAAAGGGTATAATGTAGTGAATCAGTTGTAGCCCAATAACGCCTATTCCATACAATTAAGTCAGCCCTAGCCCGAGAGCTCATATCTTGTTCTCGCCGAGTGAGAACAGACCTGCCCTCGACGAGTCCCTCAAGACTGTCTCTGCCTCACCCTCCGCCTCCGCCTTTGCATTAGCGTCCCCTTCCTCTTGTATGCCTGAATCTGCAGTGAGGGTTACGTCTTGTGACGTTGGTCTCACTAGTTGCCCATTCTTCTTGAACAAGGGCACAAAATACCGCCTGCTTGGTGCCCGCTTTTGGCCCTTCGTGTTGTTCATTGATACAGGCGGAGGTTTCGTGGTCTTGGATATGGGTGGTGGGGGGTGAGGTAGGGCGTTTGTATCAGGAGGCGGACTGAACTTGGTTGGGGGTAAGGGCTTCATCACATCATGAAGCAGTTCCCTGCCGAGGGTGCTCATTGTGCAGTTGGACGAAGTTCGGGCTCGAGCTTGAGAATCTGATGACGTCCTGGAATTGTTTCTGGTAACCGGGTCTGGAGTAGGTGGCAGAGGGCCTTGTGTCGATGGGCTCTGGGGTAAAGGATGCTGCTGTGGAGGATTCTGTGCCAAAGGGTTCCATGTGACGAAGTGCTTGGCCAAAGGTGAACTTGGCAAACGTGGCGATGGCATAGGCAATGTTGTCAGGGGAGTCGTTGATCCAAAAGCATGAATGCCCTCAACTCCCAGCATCTGAGCAGCTTTTTGTGGTATTGTTGGCGGTGGGATCGATCGAGTTGGGACCATCTCAGTCTGTGTGGCAGAAGGAGCGTACCCATAAGATCGCTGAGAGTAGATAGATACTGAATCTGGGATTGATACCTGGTGGTTGAATGTGTGGTGCCAGGAACGATCAGTTGAGTCACCAGAAGTTGTTTCAGAACTCGAGCTCTTCCTTGGTGATGATACCGTGTCGTTGGTTTGGCCATTGGCACGTTGACTTCGGGCACGGTATTGTTTATATATGAGAACACTTATGAATACTGTTACTCCGAGGATGATGCCGGCGGCGATGGTTCCTCCAACAATAGCGCCCTTCTCAGTTCCAGAGTTCGTATTCTTGTTAGAGTTGTCGTCGTTCGAGGAGTCGTCTTTATCCTTGATTAAGGAGCTGGAGCTTTCCAGTATGCGATGTGCCGTCGTTTTGACGTCTTCCCTACTAAGGCCTATTTCCATAGTAGCCATCGGCCTGGCTTCAGCATATTGAGTGATAAGCGCCACGAGAAGGCGAAATGAATAGTAGGTCCAAGGTTTCGTCATGTCTGTGACTGTCATTCGCATGGTTGTTGTGTTCCATCTCCATCTTGTGAAGTCTCCCGAGCCTTGGTATTTATCGAGTCATAAAAGAATTAAAGACGTTGCATTTTCGAGGTACTTCGTATCTCAGGCTCAAAGCATTGTAATTATAGTATCATCTCGGTCGAGTCGACAAAGGGACTCGTTCGCAATTAAGAACAACCCGGGAAGACATTTCGGAGGAGCTTTGTCGTTTCGTCATAGGAGTATTTTCGTTCGCACTATACCGGTCCGTCGATTCGTCGTTGCTTAAAGAAGCCAAATCTAGTATGCCGTTTCATAGCTATATCGATCTTAGGGAACAAAGATGGTGACCTAATGGACCCTGAGTGGACAAAGGGCAGCCATGGTCAACATCTCGTTTGCACTGGCCCTCAAGATGGCTCAGAGATAGCAGTCGGCATTCCAAGTTTCTTTGTTGGTGAAAATAGAAATGCTGCAAGAGTCCTCATGCAGTTGTTCAATGTGCCTGACAAAGAAGTGGCAGCGACACATATATGGCTATGGTATCACAGATATGCAGGGCGATGGCGTTGAGATAAGGTTACAGCACAACGAACGGCCGTGGATTGATATGCGGCCGTTTCTTCTGCAATGCGGATAGTGCATTTCTTGCATCTCCGGACTGATAATAGTACATATCGCACGGCCAGGCACAGTTGATGATTGGGAAATGGCCTATCTAATCTCCAGCCCTCGAGGACTTTTTGTAAAGTGACGAGGGTCTAACAGCCACGTAGGAATGCAGTGGCTCACGTTCATTGTGCAAGAGATAACGCACATAGCGCCTCAGATGCCCCGGATTTCGTATATCAGACTCCATGGCCGCTTTGTCTGGGACTTCCCAGGCACAGGAGATTCTGGGTACAGTAGTCACCAACATAGCCTGTACTCTGCACAGTACTGGACTTTGAATGCGCATTTGACAAGTTGGGACGCTTGGAAGAGCCCCGTGTCTTGTCTTCATTGCGACAATCGCAAACAGAGAGTCCCCCGAGGCACCATTTCACTGAGGAAATCCCGGTGTCTTGATGAGTACATTTTGGCACAGTCTGCTTCCATGATCAACGCCTGTGTGGTGATCACAAGCCCCAACCACCAAGGTGAACAGGGCAGCAGACCTCTCAAGATAAGAGATAACATGGTTTCGTCCGAAGTATTGAACCATCGCTCCTAATGCCTGGACCCCCAACTGCGACCCCCACCTTGAGGCAAAGCAATATTGGAGTTGGTTTCCCATTTTCCAAGCCCTTGAGGCCCTCGACTGTCTTGTCTCCTTGCACTTTCCTGTATAGTACTTGCTCCCACCTGAAGCAGGGAGTAAGATCTCAAATGGTGATTCTGTACCGAGACTGAGAGCACAGTAATGTATTACCATGGCTGTCTTGCGAGGATTTGGCCGAAGCTAGAGAAGTGTCATGCCGGTAGCGAACGGCTCGCGACAGGCTTGGTGCTTCACTTCCTTGTTGGTCTCTGCCGCTCAGAGGCATTCTCACGTGTTGATTTGCGGGCCAAGAGTCTGTTGCGGGCGTTGGAGACGGACGCTGAGAGATCTGATCGGTCAACCCACTCTTAATGTCCGGGGACACAAGCAGGCATGACATATTAATATATGTCTCTATCTTCGGCCCACACCGCCATAGTGGGGCCAATGCTCCGGGCTCTAGTCCAGATAATCTTGTGCTTTCAACATGTTACAGATCGTATTGCCCACAGGACCTGAGCCATGATTTGCTCTCCTCAGCCACCGGATTTCCCGTTGAAGGTCTTCCGCAACCATTAGTATCCTTGAACCCCCCCAGCATTAACGGCAAGTGGGTAGGAATCCTTACATACAGAACGCATCATGCCCTGGCTGCTTGTTCCCGTTTTCGCTGTTGCGCTGCATCATCAATAGATGCCGTGCTTCTTTTCCATGCCAGGAAGCGGAGAAGAAGAGGAGAGCTTGACGCTCATCAAATGCTTAGATCGACCCAATACTCGACGGAAATCGAATACCGGAAGAACGCCCCGGATGCCCGTTCGCCTCCTCCTGTCAAGACAAACTAGGGACAAACCTCGAGTTATTTGGGTGAGCTTATTCGAGTCGAGGTACGCACATGAGCATGTTAGGCACAAGGCGACCTTTCACATTCTACTCAAAGAGACGTACACTGCTTCCACGAGGATGGTGTGCTAACATTGTACTGGAGAACTGCATAATAAACGCTGGCCATTAACGTCCCTCCCCCGTGGCCTCCCAAGTATAACAGCGTTGCGAGACTTGGATCTTTGTTTTCCCGGATGATGTAGTCTAAAAAGGCCGAATCCGCCTGCAGTGGGTTTATTCGATTTCGGCCAACAGGCTAAAGGCTGAAGGCTGAAGTTGCTGAACCCACCCAGCCATTATAAGGTAGCCTCTCATAGGGAGCTAAGCCGCTGACACCATGCTCGGTTGCTTAGTGTAGTATTTTGAATCAGTTGCGGGCGCAACTCTGACACGAGCCTCTCATGACTTACAAGTTGCAAGCCATTGACAGGAACGACTCCCAAACAGCCGACAAGGGTTGCCGTTCGTCCTTAGATGCCGGCCCGAGTAGAACGAAATTTGTTCTCGGCGTTACTATTCGATCCCATTGTTCCAATGTCGTGGACACCAGATCCGAAGGGAGTCGAGTTTCTCACCATCGCATCGTAGCCGTTATTTTGGTAAATTCGATAGTTTGATGAACTCGCCGCTTCATGATCTACAAGTTTATAGTATGGTTAGAACGATGCCGAGGTCACCAAGTAGTTTTCTGGTTGATCTGCAATGCTGTGAAGGACTCGACTTAACTGGACGTAATCTGCACCGTATATCCGACATACAGCAACCTTGATTCTCGACGAATATGCGGATGGAAGATGTCGGAACGACCACGCCTGCTGCCCAAGGACCACGAGCAGGGGCTCTATGGAACCCTCTTAGCTCGCCCGTCAGCACCCCTGCCAACTCGTGGGTAGCAAGTGGGGGTTGATGCAAGTGCTATGAACGAAGGCGTCTGTCTGTCTGATGTTGCACTCCACCAAGTCTTCTCCTCATTGCTGTTGTCTCGAACGTCGTTCTGCATCTCGTCCGTCCAGGATTCATACATGCGGCTAAATTAAACATCTGTATGTAACCAGGGGCCGCTTTTGCCTCCTCATGTCGGCCGACTAATGCATGCTTGAGCTTTGAGAAGAGGAGGACACTGAGTGGCCTGGAGGCTATAAACAATGAACGATATTTCGGTACACATACCTGAATGCGAGCCAACGGTGTTTACGTCGCCTGATCTGTATGTATGCCAACATCGTAGTATCAAAGTCTCCGGTGGGGATGGTTGTTTGCATTCTGCCTGCACCACTTAACAAATAGTTGTACATCAGAGTTGTGGTTCAATGCTAGATGGGTGATGTTGAAAGCATTATGTTTCTTTAAAAAAAAAACGGATAATACGTGAGACTTCTTTGCCAGAAGCAGGACGAGGGATGGCCCCTGGTTCTCCGCCTCTGAATGACGACGGGACAGTGGAGCTGAGCTTGTACTTACTCCAATTCCCCAGCTCTCCAGACTCCCCAGTTCCCATGTAGTATTCCCCAACTCTGATGATTCGCGTGATGTCCAATTCTCAGGCAAAGATCCAAAAAGCCAGACATGTTCGGAGCCGCAGTGACAATTAATGAATGCCCTCGGCCAATGAACGCGTCTAATAACACACCGACAGCACGGCTATCGAAGAGCCTCTAGCTTTAGCGGCTCATGGTTGGCAGCTATCACGGCGTGGCTGACGTGGTTTAAGCGGTAGGTACATTCCCTAATCCCTACCGCACTCGGAGGGACTGTATAGAATGACGAATCAAGGCGAGGGCTTTGCTTGGCCTGATGCACAAGACCATGAACCGTTTCTGTATCGAGTAACAAACATTTAGGCAAGTACCCTGAAAATCGTCTTTCTGGGCTCGGAATGGTGTTGCGGGCAGATGGCTCCACTGTCAAGGTAATATTGGGATATGCCAGGGCGACCCTTAGCCTGACCTTACGCACGGTCGTGGGTCTAGCTTGTCACAAGAAGGATTCTTGTGTCGATGAGTCCATAGATCCAGGCATCCCATTCCCGACGTCTAGGTCTATTCATGTTGCTCATGGTGCGCTGACGGTAAGGAGCTTTCAGCAGTAGATCACTTGCCACAAAAACGGTCCTTAAGAGAGACAGAATCTGTTGTCGACATACGAATATACACTCTGACTAATGATCAGTACCCAATTCGCAAACATCCATGTAGTTCCGTAAGGGTTGACATTTATATCGCATTAATAAAGCGATGTTCCCCGAAACCCCAAAGTTATAAATCACAATCATTGCTTTCTCAATAGTGGCTGCCTACCTACTGAGGTAATGTTTACGAACAAGAGCGGGCGTCATGACTCGACCTTTTACTTTGGGGGTTCTCACGGAGTGAAATACTGATGAACGAAACATACTTCACATGCAAATCCCAGCCGTTGGGAGGCAAGCCAGGTTGCTACTAATATAGTCAAGTGTTGTTTGCAAGGACTGGTCTAGCGTCTGGTTATGCTTGAGGCGGCTAACGGGACCTCAAAGAAAAGCCCATGCCATGTGCGTTGTAGAACGGAAAAACGCCACGGCATATAAACCGCGCCTTGATCAATAGCCTACTTCCTCACGGGTGCTGCTGCTGCGAGTCTCAATGTTAGTACCTCAGATCGAATCTTAAACACTCTGATCGATTGAGTCGGACATGCCTAGCGTCCCTCAGTCATCAATACCGACGACTTGGCCCTTGAGGTCTCGGGGCCAACATCGTGATCCTGAAGCCCGACGGTCTTCTCCCGCCTGGACCTGGACAATACCGTTGTGGCCAGTCATAGTCATGGACTTGGTCAGCCTACGAGAGTCTCTGCTGCTCATGGTACCCGGCACTGAAAGGTGGGTAACAGGAACAATGATACTGACCCTCACGATGATACCTGGGTGCCCAGATTCGAGAATGCCCTCGGCTGCTTATTACGTTAGGAGGTTTGCAAACAAGATACATGTTTTGAAGAGATGGATAAGTCGGGATAGGCAGCCGATGTCTCCTTCTCATGACTGCAAAGGACCCAAGCACCTACCTGCATTAGTAGGCAGGTTTTCATGAGGCTCAAGGATTCGGAAGGTACGCTCCCACCAGAATGCAAGACGCATCCGTACTCGGAGGCAGTTGTAATATGAGGGAAAAACAGCGACGAGAGTTTCGCCGAGCTCGCGCAGAGGCTGCAATAGGAAGACTGACAAGGTTTTTTTCTTCAACGGAATGAGATATTCTGTGTTCAATTCTTGCAAAAGGTTTGAAACTGTATTGTTGTGACCATCATTTTGTATCCTCACGAGGAGTTGTGTCTTTCATTGATTTACTTGCTGTAAGATGTATCCAGATCTTGTTAGAGCCTACCCGCGGATACCTGCAATGTCACTGAAATATTGCCTACTAGACAAGGGCATGTATGTGTCCCTGTTGCAAGCCCGTGGTACTGGAGCCCAATAGATACTACGTAGTTGCGGGAACGGGCCTGGACCCTTGAAATCTGAAGCACTCGTCAACCATCCGTGACCTTGGCCTGGGTCTCGGGCCCGGTTGTAGGAATTGGTAGCGCAACGATGAATCCACCAGCATGCTCATCTTGAATGGATGCTCCGCGAATGCGGAATGCGGCTGTTTGACTCCTCTTCTCCCAGGCCAGGCAGTGACTCTTCTGCGCCAGCAAAACGCGCATCGAATTCAGCCGTCAAAGTTCATCTTTGTCGATTCGGGCCTAAGTGTTGTGGCGGGATCCGCTGTGATGGATACTCTTCTAAACGATGAAAGGCTTGGCGAATGGCCTTGAACGTCTTCACCTAGTCAAATTTGGCACTCGAGAGACTCGGATTGGCTCGTCCAGTATTGCTTGTCTCGGTCTTAGATGTGCGATGCTCGATGCACCCTCAGCGCTGAGACTAGGTACAGAGGAGAGACGTGGGGCACTAACAATTACTCTCTCTGTATGGAAATAAACGACCCAGTAATATTTGTTCTCTTCATGGATCTTGTTTTAGTAGTTCCCTCTCTCCCATGCCGGTCAAATTGTCACTGTAAACTTCAGATTCTCGACTCGACTCAAGATTTCAACTTAACTCTCAAAACCCGCCATCCCTCCTTCCTCAATCCCCTTCCCCCTCCCCCCTTCGTCTCTACCTAACCTACCAACATCTATTCTTGTCTTATTTTACCCATCGCCTGATTATCCTGCCGACCAGCATTCTGCATCCATCTCGACGTACATACATAGTAACACACTCTTCCATCATCGACTTGCGAGCACAGCATTCGGGCAGTCAATCAACCTCTCCCCCCGCCCAGCAACGCCCGTTCGCACACTCTACTGGAGCCAGGAGCCCACTGAAGTCCCCGGAGGCTCCCCCAAAAACAAGCACCCCACCCCGTTCGGAACCTGGTGCATCCCAGTCAAGTCGAGGTGGCCGCTTTTGGGTGTGATGAAGTGGTTGCCCTGATCTCAGCGAGGTTGTATTTTTCTACAGGGCTCTTACAGCTACAGCTCATAACGCTGCCGCACCATTACCTCCAGTAAGTCGAGCGGCATCTGAGTTGTTCTGCTTGCAGCAGCTGCAGCAGTGTAACCCACACCCGAACTTTCTCACACCCTCCCGCTAAAGCCACTACGTGGGGGGCCCTTCTCTTCTTGTCACCTCAGCCTCTCTCGTTCACACTTTCACACTCTCTTCCCTCTTCCATACCTACATTTTGTAGTCCGTCCAACTTTCGCTCCACAACAAGCCTTCCATTCCAACATTCATGAGCACATCTGTCTCAATCACCAACTCAAATCCTATTCTAACCATGAATCCAACAATAACAGAGCACGACTTTCGCTTTCCCAGAAGGCCAAGTGCATGGCCCACCACCACCGCCGCTTACCACGCTCCCACTCAGCGTAGCGGCCAGTCAAGCCATATCCCAAATTCTCGTGACGTCTCGGCCAGCTTCAAAGAGCACAAGACCGACATGGCCACCACCTATTCCCTTGCCAGGCAGGGTCTGGGCGTGAACCCATCTTTCCCATTCCTTCACAATGGCCCCGCCGACTCCGACCGCAGTATCGATAAGATGCAGCAGGATGACCCTCTGGCGACTCAAGTCTGGAAGTTTTTTGCGAAGACCAAGCAGCAGCTTCCTAGCCAGCATCGCATGGAGAATCTAACTTGGCGCATGATGGCTCTCAGTATGCGCAGGCACAAGGAGGAGCAGCAGAGACAGAACGAGGCAGAGGCCCGAAGGAAAAGAAACATGGAGGCGAGCAATCGGTATGTTAATCACTATTTATACCTGTGACGTTATTTTGCGTTTCCTGTCACCATTATTTTGGTACATGACGTGCTGACAAGGGCCTCAAGACTTGGGCGCCCGTTGATGCAAAGCTCCCCCAGTGGCATTGCTCAACTGCGAAAATCGTCTGAGCACAGTATGCCACAGCCCGATCCCATGAATCTCGACGACTTCATCTTTTCCGACAACTCTGCTTCACCTGGCAACTTTGCGTCTCCTCAAGGCGACAAAATGGCCGACGACAGGGCCATTCCTATCAAATCCCGCAAGGAGCTATCGCACCAGACTTTCGTTCCACAATCGGTACCTGTTCAACCACTCCACCAGGCCACTCAGGGCCATGAATTCAACTATGTCAACCGCCATCTTCGAAAAACCAGCATCGATGACCGTAGAGTAAGTGATTCTAATAACCCCTCCATCCTCTTCCTTGCTTGGCCAGCTGCGTCCGTCTTCTCCCGTCATCGCAAACTTTCAACTCTACCCACTGTCCGATTCACATGTGATAGCACGCTTATTTTGTACGCGTATACTAACTTTTGCAATAGACTCGGAAGCGTCCCGCTGATTTCTCACCACAAGTTCCGGCTGTCAACACTGCTGCGCAGAACGATCTTGATCTTGATTCGGAGCTTCATGACTACTCTCTGGATCAACCCAATCAGACAAGCATTCCCCAGCAGTCAAATGGCGTCGCCGTCCCCTTTGGTCTTGACACTTTCATGGAAAACGACACCTCCATGGTCAACAACAATGGAAATTTCCAGCAAAACTTCTCATTTTCTCCCTCTACTTCACCTATGATACCCCATGGTCCCTTTTCCGGCATGTACCACAATTCTTCAGTTCCCACTACATCTGTAAACCACAACGACTTTTACTCCCCTCCAGCATCCGCGTACCCATCGAATGTTTCAACTCCTCATCCTGTGCCCGAATCGGATGGAATGTACTTTGGTTCCCAGGACGCGCGAACTCAACGGCCCCAAGGCTTCCAACAAAGTATCAACAGCATGATCACCCAGCAGTTCATGTATGGTAATGCAAACGGCAATAATGGCAACACCATGTTCTCTGCTCCAGGAACTGGAACAGAATCCATGTCTGCCTATAGCACTGCGCCTAGCTCCTTTGGACATATCGACCCTACGCAGGTGTTCCAAAATGACCAGCCTGTCCAATCCCCCACGATGCAGACACAGCAGGACAGCATGTTTTCGTTCGGAGCCGACTCAGATGACGAGGATAACAACGCATTTGCTGACCGCAATGTGCCGATGCAAAAGGATATTTCTTCATCCCTTGACGATTCTGGATCCATGGGTTGGGATGCAAGCCTGCCGGGTCAGTTCAGCACCCAAGCTGCTCGCTTCCCTGGTGGACCAACCCGCAAACAGGTGACAATCGGAGGTGCGACAACCGATTTCGTCGACAACAATGGGGACTGGGAAGCAAACGGCCTTGAGCGGTCACAATCGCAGTCTTTCAGAGGTGGTAATCTCAGGAGACAGCATCCCAAACTACCACGAAACGCTTCCACGCCAGTGCACTTCTCGGGCCAACAGAACGGCTTTGATCAACTTGCCCAATCGATGCAAAGTTCGCCTGCTGGTGATGCAAATGGAACCATGTCAGGATTCTCGTCTGTTGCTCCAAGCAGACCATCTTCGCCACCCATGTCAAAGCAAGGCTCGTCAACGAACCTGCAGGCAGCCGCTGGCAATGGCAGTGATGGAAATGCTCCGACCACGTGCACCAACTGTTTCACTCAGACGACGCCTTTATGGAGGCGAAACCCTGAAGGCCAGCCGTTATGTAACGCCTGCGGCCTTTTCCTAAAACTGCATGGTGTTGTGCGACCATTGAGCTTGAAGACGGATGTCATCAAGAAGCGCAACCGCGGTTCTGGAACAAATGTCCCAGTTGGTGGCAGCAGCACCAGGTCTAAAAAGACGGCGAGTGCCCTGAATTCGCGAAAGAATTCAACCCTCTCGATGTCTACTGCGGCAGCCAACAACACAAACTCCAACAGCAGTAACCCGACACCTAAAGCAACAACACCACCTGCTGCCAGTCGACCTGCAAGCAGCAAGGATGTTGAGAGCCCCATGAGTGGTACCACATCTGGTACCAACACCGCTGGTAGTACTCCAAATAGCCATCTTGTCGGCCCTGGTGCCTCATCTGGTGCTATGGGTGGCAAAGGCGTTGTTCCTATAGCAGCCGCACCCCCTAAAACTAGCCCTGGGCCTGGCGCCTCATCGATGTCGATGCAGCGGCCTACTACCGCTTCATCGAAACGGCAACGCCGTCACAGCAAGAGTATCGGCGGCGATGTGCCAGTATCCATGGACATCGATAGCCCAGACTCGACTAGTTCCATTGATGCCCCGCGGCCCTTTGGTTCTTCTGCTGGTCTATCGAGTCTGCCTGGCGGCATGTCTGCCAGCAGCTTCAACCTCAACCAGCGACCTAGCACACTGGGTTCAGCCACGGGCATGATTAGTATGTCCGGTGGTGGACAAACAAGCTCGCTGATTGGCAGCTCTGCTGGCCCACAAGAGTGGGAATGGTTGACAATGAGTCTTTAATCGCAAGGGGAATTGTGTGCTTTGTTGATCAAGGACATGCGAACTATAGCATTTGACGAGACATGGAGTTATTCGAGGCGTTTTTTGACGGGTTATGACACGACGAATTGATACCTTATTACTTGGATGCATCCCACACTAACGGATTATGTCGCTTCCAAATTTCACGGAGTTCTATGTTGCTGGAAGGCCATCATTATAATGCTTGCGCGTTCATGTATATGCAAGATCTAACGAAGGTATGGGAGATAACATCACTGCAACGGTGACCATATCACACCATTACATACGCCCTTTCAAGAAGCTCAAACGAGTTGGGAGTTGCCTTTGTTTCGCTTACAGAAAGCCTGAATATATACGGGATCTAGGAGGTGCCAGTTTGATAAATAGGGCAAGTTCTTGTGGTAAATACGCAGCCTTGGAACAATTAAGATACCATTTTAAGTACAATATATTCAGAATCTTGTATTTCGTCTTCTCTCTCATAATTGCCTTTTTGAAACACAAACCGCGGTGGCCCATGTTATGGATATAATCATTGGTGATGCATCATTCATAGGAATGCGATGTGCCACATGCATATGATTGTTCCTCAGTCCAAAGGGAAGAAGATAGTAGAAAGGGGGAACGCGAAGCATTCCCACCATATTTCAAATTGAACTCTTAGACACTACCATCTGTACATGTTTCATTTTGAGTGCACATTGCAAAAGTAGGTACCAATCACACCAATACTTCTAGCTCCCAACTACACGCTGGTGACTGAACTTATACGATTGTATTGGGTTTTCCACTTGTGTTTTCACTCTATTCCCTAACCTTATGCCCGCTAAAGTAGGGGTCGGAGTAGTAGTCCCATTCTCCAAGCATACATACATGACTGAAACTGTTCCCTAACGTCTGGCCGCAATCAGACTCCTTTCCGCAAGACCGCATACATTAACCTGGTCCGTATCAAACTCCTGCCTGCCGTAATGAAGAGCAAAAAAGACCAGACTGTCAAAACAACAGCCCTGAATACATGATCAAAAGTGGTAGTACAGCAACGTCGAAAGGTAATGGGAAAGTAATGGAGGGGTGATAAAAGTCTCCACCATCATGGCATAAGAGCCTCGTTAAAACACTGGTTGACAACTATTAGAGTAGATCGCCATTGCTGCTTCACAAGAGGGCTTTCCCTCGGTTGACAAATCCACGCCAACCCAACGCCCTTTGAGAATATTGAGGCCCGTCCTAGAACATCGTCCCAAATGACTCGTCAGTTGGAATGCGTTTCCGAGGGCTAGCTCCGTCTTCTGTAGCAGGTTTGCGATGCCTAAATGTGAAGCCGACAAAGAGGCTCTTGCTCATTTGATCCTCACGTTCAGCCATAGTCTCGAGGGCTTGTTGCTTGTCATGAACTTCCTTGTACTTTGCCATGTCAGCTTCGTTGGTAAAATCATCGAAGTAGCCCGCATCAGTCTCTGAGTCCAGCTCGGGGACAAATGGTGCACGGGTCTGCCGTAAAACATCCCATTCAACTTCGGCAAAGTATTGATGGGCAAAGATATCAGTAATGTTCGAGAACCGTCTTGAGCGGGAGTTGATGCACCTGCATATTATAGTTAGTTCATACTCATGATGTAAGTGTCGGGTTTCGAATCTACTCACGTGCAGATGAAGTTCCAGGTTCGGTTACTCAGGAAATAGTTGGGATCCTCCCACACAGGTCTCTTCAGAACTTCCTTCCAGTGCTTCAGGTTGCGCCACGTCTCATCGGGGGTAGCACCTGCGAAGGGAGGGAACCCCGTGAGAGCTTCAAACAGCATACAGCCTAAACTCCAGTAATCTACTGTAAAGTCGTATTCCTCCCCTCTAAGGACCTCGGGTGCCATGTAGTCAGGTGAGCCTACGATGGATTTGGCGTAGTTGACATCGTTTTCACGCATCGTCCGGTAGCTCTCTCGACGTTCAGCCACGGTTCGCTGATCCATGGGCTTGCCGAAAGGGACTGAACTCTCAGAAGCCTTTTCCAACTTGACGCGCATCGACTCGATCTTGGACGGAGCCAAGACACCGGCAGCAAGACCAAAGTCAGTCAACTTGATGTGGCCCGTCGAATCGACCAGGAAGTTCTCGGGCTTAAGATCCCGGTGGATGTAGCCCAGTTGGTGCAGAGCGTCTACTGAGCAAAACATCTCGGCGATGTAGAAGCGGGCGTGGCGGTTCGATAGCACACCAGTATTGTTAAGCAGGGTGCGGAAGTCACCACCAGGCACGTACTCCATAGCGAGATAGATACTCCTCTCATCCTGGAAAGAGTAGAGGAGTCTAACCAGCCACTCACTCTGAGCGGTTGTAAGAATATCTCTCTCGGTTAAGACGTGACGAACTTCATCCAGCTTGAAAAGTAGCTTCTTGCTCATGACTTTGAGAGCGCAGACCTCACGGGTGTCTTTCTTTTGGGCCAAGAAGACTTGGCCATAGCCGCCCTGACCAACCTGGGTCAAGATTTGGAAGTCTCCGTGTCGAAGTCGTACTCGACGCTTGCGAAGGTTGGCGCGCTCTCGCCCAGCATACTTGGTCCACATTTGGTTGTGCGTCTGTTCATCGGTCTCTGGGGGCGGGGGGTATTCATTCTTGAAAGCTTGTAATCGATTTTGGCGAGCGCCAACGTATGTGAGAAGATCGAAATAATAGTCTAGGAAATCTAAGGAATGTTAGAGGCTGGTAGGTAGAAGTGACCTTGTGCTGGAGCGATTATGATGGGGGCTTACAAAGTTGCGTAACATTCACCAGTCGCTTGACGTTGGGCTTTTGGAGGATTTCACGCTCCTCTGCTGTCAAGCCTCGATGTGTGTTGAATCGTTTGGTCGCAGGTGTAGTAGGTCGGTCCCTCTGCTCATAGAGCTGTTGACGGGTAACAGCAGCATGGCTGTGCTGATGGGGAGATTCGAGGGCGGCCAAGCGAGATGTTGGAGGGGTGTTTTCCTGGCCTTGCTTCTTATTAGGGCTCCCCGGTCGTGACTTGTGGACGACACTTTCATCGACATTCGGACTGGACTCGTCGAGAGGCTGGGTCTTGGTCTTGCCGGGCGCCAGCGGGGTCACGACACTCTGAGGGCGTCCCAATCTGAGGGGCGGCTCAATTGTGGGAGTATTGAGGTTCAGGGCATTTTCGAAGGCGGAAGGAAGGTCGTGCGCGCCAGGAGGATTGGTCTTCTTGCTGGGGCTACCTTGAGGCGTGCTCACGGGGTTGAGGAAGTTGTCCAACTTGGTAGACGGTGTAGCAGGGCGCGAGGTACTGTTTTCGCCAGAAGCATTGGTTGCTTTTCCACCAGGAAAGAAGCTTGACATGAAGCTAGCCATGACCGGTTGAATTCCCTAGGCAATGCCAACCTATACGTGAGTGGGTGAGAGGATATAGAATAAGAAGACGCTGAGAAGCGTAGTCTATGGCGGGGATGTTTTGTTGTCGCAATACAAAGTTGGGGTTAGAGTCGAGGGGTACCGTAATAATGGGCTCTCGTGTTTGGCAAGGTTGGCTTGAGCTACCTAGGCAGGCTGGCGGTGGGGAGCCCGGGCAGATAAGAACAGCACTGAGCTCGCGCAGTGGAGGTAAATAAAGGAATAATGTTGGATGCTAAGACAAGAAGACAGCCCGACTTCTGTGATGGTGTAGAGTCAAGAAGATATGAAGGAAGGATAAGTGCCCTGACTGGGAAACCAGTTCCAAGTAATAAAGTGTCTGAGAGCAAGAGCTGCTACCGCTATCAACAAGAACTTGATAAATTAGGCGCTACTCCGTACTATCTATGGCAAGCAAGGTCAAGGCCACCTAAGATCGGGCTGTGGTGGGGTTTGTTTTTTGATGATGCTATTGGTGGGACCCGATCGATCAACAATGGCATGGTTGCAGCAGCAACCGATCGTCTGTACCCGCCGAGATATACTCGTTGGATCTCCTTAGGAATGGCTTTTTGCTGTTATGTTGCACAGCTAGTAACTTAGTACCAAGGCAGGTGATAACTGATCCCCCTGTCTACCGTCCATCATTGATCCACCCTGGTCTACAGCCAAATTTAGCTCATATATCATCCTACAAGGCTGAACTGATAGCATCCTTGATTTGTTTCTATTTCCAAATAACCTAACTCATATGACCACGCTTGTGCGAGCATAATATTCGCTTCAGGACTCCCTATCTCGAGTCTGTTACCGTTTGATAAGTAGTGCGCCTTCTCAGCTAACACTCGGGAACCATACTCTGTGCTCACTCAACACTGATAAGTAAGTGTATGTACATAAATGGCGTTTCGAGCATGGCAACTTGACCTGTCGCCTATCAATACTCTGCAGTCATTCACAATCAAAATGTTTTTGAATATTCGGTGAGAGACATAGAAAAGACATCATGTTATTTCGCAGCTGGCAACGCATTATTGTAAATGTTACCATATGACCTATTTGATTTTCATCCACTACTTGTCTCAATGAGAGTGGCCGCACTGCCAAACTATTTGTGAATATATTCTAATCTTTAAGCCGAAGCCATTCCTGTTGCCTGGTAGTAGCGTTTGAAATTACATATATACCATGATAAGGGCTCTAGAGACCCAAGGTCCATCTCGCAAATGGAGTTGTATGGAACTAACGATAAATGAGACCTAGCCGCCAGCGCTACGATCCACAGACCTGGGAGACATGTTATCCACTCTTGGTTCATCAAACTTTAAGGTGAAGAGCCGCATGCTAGCATACATCAACAAGAGCTTGTTGAAGTTCTTTGAGTTTCATGTCTGTCCTTCTCATACGCGCACCGGTCATACTTGGTAGCAAGCTTTAATCCTTCTACAAAATCAGCATCCAAGTTTCGACTATGCTTAGGCTTACACCTATAGCAACTATCTCTCTAGTGGCCCACCAATACCTCGATTCCCAAAGAATATTGGGTTTATTTGCTCGACGTACTGACCTCGCTTCTCAGCTTGTCAGTATAAGGTGGCGAGTCATCCAAGAGATGGATGCTCCTAACAATATAATATCAGTAGTTCAACAATAAAGAAAATAGACTTCCAAGTCAGGCATCAAGGCCGCCTTATCAAGCACAAAACTCAATATCAGAATAACAGCTTGACAGTATATGGATACGATCAAGGGTGGCATTGTGCTGTATTTTGACACCACAGCGCCTTTATCTTGAAGAACGTAATTTCAATTTTCCCTCTGAAATAGCATCTAGAGTGGCAGATTTTACGTTGTACTCTCTATACATAGTTTAGACATGTAAGAGAGTTGAGCAGGATGGACAGTTGAACGCCGAGCAAGTAGAGTCCTTAACTTACTTGTCAACTATCAACTTTTGATAGAACTTGCCAGTCCAAGTTCTTGATATTAGGATACTCTGAGATCTTCTATTAAACACAAGAGACCTTTATCATGTTACTGGTAAAAGTCATGTCCCATCCTGTCGCCTGTTATATCGTGTGGTTTCTTTGTATTGATTGATGACCATCTCATTATCATTCTCTTGTCATCCAGTGGATTTTTACAACAAAACGAAGATTCTACATGGATTTCTTGTGCATATCCATGACAAGACCGTTCCTTTATTTAGGAGTACAGTAGGAACTGACTCAATCATATGACGGACAAGCCACAGAACGAACAAACAAGTAGAGATGACAAAGTAACGGTGATAACCGTATTTGAAATCTCTTTTTGAACCCGCTAGATACTATCAATGACACTAGGTACAAAATGGCCCGTTGCGACTTCAACGGTTGTGTGTCATGGCGCGGTTTCCGCCGGCCATCCATGACAAGGATCTAATCTTATCAATCTGTCGCTTGGCGAGAGTAACATCATCATGGGATCAGACCAAGTCCCCCCTCAGCTTAGCGCGGACAACTTCCGCCTCGATTCCCTAGCCAAAGGTCTCACGCCCCATGTGATTCAAAAGCTTAACGTTATAGCCAACATATCTGCCACCGTCTTACTCCTCTTTTGTTCTTGTCCCGTGCCTTTGTTCTTCTTGTGACACACTTAATAGAGGTGTACCCTCCTTCTGTTGTCAACTCTGCCAAACGCGTACAACCCGGATATACCGACGCATCATGAAGTTCTCCCACGCAGTCGCTGGCTTCGCTGCTACAGCACATGCCTTAAGTCCCAAGTTCAACATCTTCGGCGACAACAATCATGCCGACATCAACGCTCCTCATAGGATTCCCACGGCCCGTGAGTCTGTTGTCATGGCGCGTCGCATCCTTGCTCTCACCAAGATCGCCACTCTCTCGACTGTCTTCCCGTCAGGCCCCCCCAATGGGGATTTTGCCATCGATGAGAACCGCCCGACCGGACTCGAAGGCGTACCTATTGGTATGATGGATTATGTGGCAGATTGCGAGGATGAAGGCAACCCTACCATTCTCGAAATTAAGATCGCAACAACGTTTAGGAACGTCCGCGCTGGATCAAACCTTACCCTTTCTATGAACTGGGTCCCGCCCTATCCGCCAGCCAAACGCATTTCCTTTCTCTCTCGTCTCTCGGCATATATTCCCTTCCTCCCTGGCTACGACTACAACAACCGTGCCGGGGAGTCGTCTTCTACCCCTGATACTGTTCCTTACTCAGCGGCCAATCTGCCCCGGTTCGCCCTTTTTGGATACCTGGAGCCCATTGAAACCACGCCCGTGTCAGCTGTCAAGCTTGCAGCATGTTTTACGCGCAAGCATCAAGACGCCAAGTACTGGCTGCCAGGTAATGTCATCCATGAGAGCTCATGGGCGCGCCTGGTTGTGACCAAGATCTATTGGGTTGGCGGCTTTGGCGACCGAGCACGAATTGGCTGGCTGCCTGTTGACGAATGGAAGAGCGTTACCAGAGATGAATGGGAGAGCATCAAGCTTCCCGGTGAGGAGAGAGGTTGGAGTGAGTGGTCAGTCAGCTCTGTGGGAGAGCTGTAGAGGTGGCATGACCTGACCTCTTGTTGGAAACACTCTTTACTTTTTATTGTTTGACTTCGTGGTGGGTTTCGGGCGGGAGGGTTCTTTTGCATACGGATGGAAAGTAGTCTATAACTTTATCGCGGCTTTGATTATCTACATGGGAGAGATTGCTTTTACATAGTCAGCCAGGGAAAGCCTCAGGGTATCAGAAACATTGACCGCTGGATACACAAGAGATGAAATTAGTAGGTCAGTGTATGCCACTTAGATCTGACTTCTTCGATTATGTAACCCTTGTACCCTATATCATAGAGGCCAACTTTTCTGTCACCCACTAGGACAGCAATTGATTAACAAGTTGCTTTGTACCGCCCATTTTGTGTCTCACAGTTTGTTTTCCATCGTGGGCAACTTGCAGCATTCTCCAAGGAAATGCCTTGAGCAAAACATGCAGATAGCCGAATCGACCAATCTTGAATACCATGCAGCTGTGTCACTTGGCTCGGCTTGCCGTGCTGCAGAGTTGCCGTGGTACGAGGAATATTTGTCTCACAGAACCCTCATTTGGGAGTCTGAATCGTTACGCTTAGCAACGTGTGGCATGGTCACCGGTCACTTTGGCTCATTGCTTAACCCTCTCAACCTGTAACAGCTCGTGGCCAGTCACAAACAGCACACCCTTGCTTGTACATCTGCAACCGTGCGTTCAAACGGATTGGGACGGGACGGGAAGCTCATCATCTCTATGGGCTGACTAGTACCTACAAGGAAAAAAGGGAGGATGGTAAGTGATGTCGTGCTGGCAGTGTTAGGGACTGCATTGTGGTGGGTTACACTGCGCAGATGGGGCGGCTTGATCCGGCGGACTACGGGCGATCCGACTCCCTGTGCAATATGAGAGTTTTGAATACATGAGTTTCGACCGTCCACCAATACTGCGATATGGCCCTGGTCGCTGAGCTGGCAGCTACCTATTCAAGCTATCTCGTGTGTTACCATCAATGTCAAAACTGTTTCGCAAGGGTCATCCTCCCTGTTCTGTCCCATTTGGTGCAAGGACACAAAGGATCTACAAATGAGACAATCAAAGGATATTGAGCGGTTCAGTACAACGAGGCACTTACGGTGCCTATGCAGCTGTGCAGGTAGGTGGCCTACTGCGCTCCATGTTTCGGAATACGATTACCGCAGAAGAAATTATGTTCTCCGAAAAGAATGGTTTCTTGCGTCGTTGAGTCTGTTCTCGGTACCAAGACGAGAGTGACTCGGCCCGGGACAAGATCCCGACGGAAAGGCTAGGGCTCCGCTCCGTTGACGGTCCAGGGATGGATATCGCTCTGTCTGACATCCATAACTTCCGGATACATTACAGCTATCCTGCACTGCACCGAGACAGTAGAGATTGGCGCTAGACTATCGGTTTGAGAGTGTGCGACTGGCCGTGAGAAGTGCATTGGAGAGGCGTTTGCTTGCAGATAGATGATGCAAGTGGTTGAGACATGGGCTGATAAGACAAATCACACCTGTACATATCTACAGCTATCTTCTCCGCATGAGTGTATTGCACTAATTGCACCGCAGCGAATGCCAAGCCAGTCGCGACTATTGGCACGACTGAACAGACAAAACCCGTGATTCAGACTGAGGAACCTCGAGTTTGTTAGAGTCGACTTTAATCCACTGTTGTGAGTAGCGTCATCCATCCAAGAATTTGGCTCTCGATGAGAGGTAGAATATCAAGAAGATAGCATGGTTTATGCTTCAGCTCTCGACCCTGCGCTACTATCGGGGCTTGCGAGGTGGCTTGCACTATTCATTCCTATAAGCGTCCTATTGATGTGGTGTTTGTCCCTTGGAAATTCAATGTCCATGTTGATGCAAAAGAAGTGCAGGGGCCAAGGGGAACGGGTCGAAATTCCTATGGGTGGGAACACAGACCAGACCAGACCAGACCAGACCAGACCTGCAATAGCTACGCACTACGGTAACAAGGATGGGTTTTCAGGCCGCTGAGGGGACGAGAGGAACTATCGGTCGATTATCATTCAACGGCTTAGTTGGCGGATAAACTAGATGTATGCATGACGGCTGATGATGAACAACATCAAGATATCATGTGTCGCCTAGACCTGGTCAAGGAGAGGAGGTAAGAATTGACCAAGAGCAGTGAGTGCATCTTCCATTGATCTGCTGGACTGGATGCCGTCATGGGGAGGCATTTCGAGAAATGATGGCTGGTGAGCTTCGCTTACTGGTTTAGAGTCGTAGCTGACATTGGACCATGTTCTACAAACACGACACAAGAAGCCAAGACAAGCTTTTGATGGAGGAGACTCTTTGTTGTCCCCTGCTCGTACAAGGACAAGAGTTCCGTTCTGCTGTATGTAGGCATCTCTGGCGCATCAAAAAGTGATGCTGTTACTACCAAAGTGCTGTATGAACCAATTCGATAGGCGCTGCGCACCACCAATAGATAACACACATTCCACGAGACAAAGACTTCCTTGCGATCTTAGCTGCGCGATTGAGTGTGCCCTCAAGCGGGGTCGATGGCTTTCGGCTGGGGGAGCTGCTGTAATGTTATTTGATCGCCAAGGTCAGCCAACCGTGACCCCCTGAATACCACAAACGACGACGTTATGCACTCTGATGTGACCTGAGCCTGCACGTCGAAACGCCCGTTTATCTTTTATTATTTGAGAGCAATCAGCCCGCTTATTATAGTGCGTATCACTTATTAAAAGAAAGGCACACCAGTGTGCAGTGCAATGCAGCATGTATGTACCTAGGTATGTATTATTGTTTAGTCTGTACCCGTATAGGACCAACCAAATCATCATGTTATGGCACAAACTATCGCCACCTGCCTAGGTAGTCTAGCACTTCTCCCCAACCACTGTCCTTTTTAAATAAAGCCAACCCAAGGTCTCCTAGTAATAGAGCTCATGTAATAGAATTGTTTCCCCAATCCCGGTTCCCCACCCGTTACTATCCGTCAACCTTAGCCGTAACCATCACCCGTGAGACATAGTCGGATAGGCTCCTTGGATCCGCACAATCTGGAGGATAACAAGGACAAAAACCCTCTCCCCAAGATATCCGGGCAAGCAAGGTCAAAGGCAGGGTTCCGTCGTGGACTCAAGGGACCGAACAAGCGACAGACTGAGAGGGGACACATCCATGCCAGTTTACCACTAGCAAGTAATCGGTACTTAGTGAATATGGGGCATGGCGGGCCCTCTGACGCAAAAGCCCTGCTATCAGTGCATGCTGGCAATCTCGCCGTGTGTAGCGTCTACCTCCATCTCCACCTTCCTTCGCGTCCCCATATTTCCTTTTGAGGGCCCCAAGGCCTTCTTCAGTTAGTACCTTGCCTTCCATGCCAACCTTGCCTTGCCTCACCTCAAAACCGCTCTAAACTCAACGTACCTGCACTGCACTGCATATTACCTACCTCGCCCCGTCCGACCCCATCCATCTCATAATCCATCGACGTTCCCGCTCTCGGTCGGGGTTCCGTGCCGCTCGTGTACATACTTACGCTATCTTGACACTTATTGTTCTTTCTTCCTTCGTTGCATCTCATCCTCCTCTTTTCTCGCATCAACAAGGGCCATTCGCGTGCGTGGTCAACCGAACAACAACGGGCGTTAACTCGACGACTGCGGTGGTGATGGTTTGGAAAAGGTTATAATACGACTCGAGTATTCAACTTGCCATTCATCATTCGGGTTGCGCGGCACGTCCATCAAACACCCACAGGCCAGCGACGACAACGCGATAGCGAGAACGCAAACCTGAGGCGACACCTCGATATCGAATACCCGGTCCTTTGAGGCGCCAAGGAACATCGCACGGCATCGAGGTCTCATCTTTGGCGACCGCGTTGGCTACGACCGTTCTCCAACAAACTCCGACTTAATTTAATATACCCTTCGTCTATAACTTTCGGAATGGCGCCTCCGCCCCCGAATCAGATATGACCTCGCGGACCCCCATGGGCGCCCATCCGCGGCCGCCTCAGCGTTCCGTGAGCTCATCGTCGTTACCCGTCCAGCGCCCCCCTCCCCAACGAACGTTATCACACCAGCAACAGTTTGTGCCCGTCTCGCCAGTTCGAAAAGACTCTTCATTCATCGATCTTACCGCCGACACCGGCGATGTCACCCCTAACCGTTATAATACAACACCGAGAAGAGGCGGTTCTCGTCTCCGTCTTGAGTTATCCCATAATGCTTCAACCGGCGCCTTACCCACGTCCGAATCACCACAATCTCTGACACCTTCACGAATACCCGCCGACCCCTTTCAAGCCATGGTTGGAAGTCCAGTTCCCATCAATAGCGCCAACTCAACTTCGATGCCGATGCCTACACGCCGACCCGTATCTTCACAATTGAGATCGACTCCTCCCATCACCACGACGACTGCACCTACACTAGCCAAGAAAGACACCCGACCAAAGCCATATACAGTTGAGGTTCCTTCCGCTGCGCCAAGATATTTCGCGGCAAACCGACCTGAAACTACCCCTCGGAATCCTATTGATCCCTTCAGCAAAGGTCTTAACTCCGGATATGCTGACTTCTTCCCCTGGAATGGGGCGCATTACGAAGATGAGTGGAGCAGCGAAGCCATCACAAAGGGAACCTGGGATAAGGTGAACTTGAATGTTCCCGAAACCTCATCTGCGAAACTCGCCATCTTCCCAGCTTTGAAGCAGAAGACTGGCCTGAATGCTCTTTCCACGATTTTCATGGGTGTTCTGACTCAGCGTAGACATCGAGGTCAGATCAATGCACCCTCAACTTTTAAGCCACCGCCACGAGTCACACTCACGGATACGAAAAGAGAAGTCTGGCTCAAGGATCTTGCCAACCCCGTCATATCTCTACGACGTCTCAGCCGGACGATTCCTCATGGTATTCGTGGCAGAACCCTGCTCGACCAATGCTTGAACAAGAACGTTCCTGCTGAGCGCGCTGTGTGGCTGGCAAAATGTGTGGGTGCCAATGAAATCAGAGGACTCAAGCGAAAGGGCGTCAATGGTGCCTTTGTTATGGGTGGTGAGCTGAAGTGGGCTCGTGACTGGACCGTCTTTGTCGAGCAGTTCGTTGATGCTGTTGTGGCTGGCTTTAGCGAAAAGGACTGGAAAAATAGGGTTACATATGCGTAAGTTTGGGCTGCTCATATTATACGCTTACAATTGCAAGTACTGACAACCAATGCAGGATTCGTCTAGCAACAAACCTTTACTCTGAACAGTTGCTGGATCGAGACCATTATCTTGATTGGGTCGTTTCTGGAATTGAGAATAGCCTCCAGTCAAGAATCCCAATGTGGTTGCTAATCGCTCAGATACATTGGAGGGATCTCCTCAGGTTTCGCAAGTACGGCCGGCGGCTTGTCTTTGCTCTGCTAAGTCATTTGCATGTTGTATGTTTAACGCATACCCGTCCAGTCTGACGTGCTGACTAACCGAAAACCAGATATATAACGATCCTGATCAGGATCTTCTCGTGCAACTGTCAAGTAGACTATCAACCTTACTCAGCTCCTTGGTGCTATCCAACCCAGAGAGTTTCATTAATCCCGGTGCTTGGCCGCGATACAAAAACACGCTTCAGGCCTTCTTACGTACTGACCATGAGCCGACTCAAAAGTCTCTACATATAATTAACTCACGAAACTCGCGACTGGTTGTGTCCAGTACCGCTTCTCCTCCTGCTGGTAGAAGTCAGCTGGTGAAATTGCTTGATGCCGCTCTCAAGGAATCTAGTGATGATCACCTGGCAGCGACATGTTGGGCCACCAGTGAAAACAAGCCTTTGATCATGAAGACAGTCGTCGAGTGGGCTACTTCCTTCCACCGCCCCGGGTTGGCGAAAGTTTATGCCGCGGCTCAGTTAATTCGACAATGGAGTCAATTCCGCGTGAATCCCACAACACCAATACTCGAGACACTCGATAGCATTTCCATCGAAGACAAGACGCGAAAGAATTTGATCTATCATTTGGTCACCGAATTGGTTCGAACTGGCCATTTCTCTGTCTCTCAGTACATGCAATGGACTATCGCACGCGGTGGCTACCACAGCGGAGCGGAAATCGACGCCGATTCAGGTCCGTGTTCTAGCAGATTGCTAGTTGAGCTGCCGCTCCATGCTTTGTCTGAGAAAAAGAGGGCCGAAAGAGGAAATCTGCTAAGGCGCGCTGGAAACTATTCGATCGTCGAAGAGGAGCAAGATATCGCCAACGCGATTAAGTTTGTTAGGCACACCGTGGGACTTCCTTTGCCGCCAGGTGATCCGCTGTCAGAACGAAAACCCGTTTCTCTCAAGAGACTACTTCCAAGAATAAGTAGCAGCAGCGGTGCTCTTAGGAGCAGCATTGGTGCACATCTTCGTGATGTTCTGACCAGTCCATTTAACCACAATAGCCAACCCCCTCTGCCTTTGACCATGTACAACTCGATCCGGGCTATCATGGAAACAGCCGAAGACTATTCCATGCTGTCGGATATCCTTGGGGCGTGCTCAAAAACCGCCGATTACGATGTGCTAGCGTCCGTTGCCGACACCGTTCACTCAAATCTTCAAATCTTTTCGGCCCTGGGCAGTGCAAACGACCTGTTCAATGTCCTGATTGAACGGCTCAAGTCGATGAACGAAGAGCAAGGAATCGTGCCACGGCCATTACTCGCTTCGCTTTCAAGCCTCGCTCAGCGCATGGCTGGTCATGAAGTCGTCGCTTCCCATCTACGACAAGAGTTGCTCCTAAGTGACCGCAGCAATGCTGTCGATGCTTGCTCCCCAGTGTCTGACATTGTGGCTGCTCCTACTCTGCACGCCGAAAACGAACTGGCAGAAGATATTGAGAAACAGCTGTCTAGTGGAACGCGGTTAGATCCCCCAACTATGAACAAATTGTTTAGGAGGATCATCCCTGCACTTGAGCGAGGCTGGGAGAAGACGGACGATACACGCCGAGTGTTTGCAACATTACTAACTAGGATACGCGTTTTTGATGCTCATCATTTCGATAAACTTATGACAGACTGGACAAGTCACGTTCGATCTCTCCCAAATCGTTCTCCTCTTGTCAGTCTGTTCCCTCTTCTGGTTAGTACAGGTTGCCTTACGATGCCGATTCTCATGAGTACCGCGAGCCCGCCATCAGCAAGTTTCCAGCATTCATCTTCGGATCCTTCAGGGAACAAGTTCGGCCCAGCAACATACCTGCAGGAACTTCTGCAGCTCACCATCATGCCATTACCCTCAGGAACGGGACTTTCCGCTGAGGAAAACTATCGGTTCCATACTGAACAAAAGTGTGCCAAGTTCGAGCAGTCGAAGGGGCTCTTAAATTTGGTTCGTAATGCCCTCTTGGAGTACTCGGGCTTGAGAAATCATGCCAACAGTCCTGAGTTTCCACTTGATAATCCCGCGTGCCAAGAAAGTCTTCTCGAAACCTTGCGAACTCTTGTACTAGTTGACTCGTCTGCCGTCTCAAATGCTCTTGGTATCAAATCGCTACCAGCTGAGGCCGTGGGTCTTGTACGCAAGGTGACGACCAAGCTCCTTATCCCTGGCGATTCTGGCGACACTCAAATCTCGTTCGATCATATCTTGCAAATTGCTAACGAGCTGACTCTACCATTTTGTCAACTCAAGCTGAACTTGGACTTGTCTTTGCCACAGCCTAACGCAAATGAAGGAGACCATGGCTCCTCCCGCTTTGAGATATTTGCCAAGGCTATGGACCGAGCCATTGAAGCGGGCAATATTATGTGGACCAGTCTCCTACCTTGTCTGAGCGACGATATCACCCAGCACCTCAAAAGCCAGGCTCAATCTGTATTTCTCGAGCTGATCCCTTCATCCAAGGCGCCAGAATGTGCCGATACTGGGTCAAGACAATCGCTACGCATGGCTGAGAACTTACTGGAAGTGGTAGAAGCCATCATCTCCGGGCAACCTCCTCCGAAGATGGCACAGCTATCTTTGGGGATGGTTGAGAAGCTGACAGACCTATGGGAAATCATTGCAGCGGGACCCCACGAACGTCCCAACTGCTACGCCGCCGTACTGCAGCACTGGCTACCTGCCATGCTTCGCTTTGTTACCCTCCACAGCTTATCGTCTGAACCTCCATCGGCACCGCTTCCGACGGCATCGGCAACACGACCTCCTATCCCACCTGTTCACGACACTCGTGCTCGCATTATCCTTGTTCTGTGTGGCTTACTGCTCGAGCTTGATACGATACCGCCTGCTATTGCCGGCTCACTTCCTCAACAGGTTTTCGACATCGCAATCTTACTTGTGGATGCGCTACCAGAAGATTTGCGAGCCAACTGTGCCAAGGCCATCTTGCTTACCTCCGGCGGACTGCCCAGCCAAGGGACTTCTTCTGATCCTCGGCTCTACTACCTGTTCAGCTCGCCGCCGCCGTCACTCTCAGACAACCTCATGCTCTCTCACCGGGAGAAAGCAACAAACCCGCAAAGTGCTGTTGCTCGTGGCATGGGTGCTCAGTACGGTATCGGTCCTGCCGTTCAGGAACGTCTCATCCCTTTCGTTCTCCGTCGTTGGGAGGTGCTTAGCGAGCCAACTCCCAATGTCGGTGAGAATGATACAAGTCTGAGCTTGGGTCTTTTTGAGGCTATCAAACTACAGTAGGTTTGTCGAGAAGGCATCTTACTACTATTACTACATTACCATTGATGTCAGATCCCTTGACATTCCAATTCACATCGTGAATACTACACGAAATATTCCTTACACCATCATACTTCTAACTCTGTCCGAGTTCTCTTTTCTTTACATCTCATGGCTATACCCCTGTTACGGAACTCAGGCGTGTTTGCATTAGCGATAATATGCACTGCAAGACGGATTTTCTTTTTATCGATGTTCAATCTGGGTTACACGGGGGCATCGTACAACGAAGGGTCTCATTTTCTTTTTTGTCGGCAGTTGGGGTAGCTTATTTCTTATCATTTTTTGTTTCTCTGATTCGTTTCATTACTTCCCTTTCTTTGTTTTGGGATCGTTTGGCTTTTTGTTTTTGCATGGCGCTGCGTTCAAAGAGGACTGGTGAAACGGTTGATGATATGTCAAGCACAGAACGCGCACGATACATTAGCATACATGTATGAAAACATCGGATTATGGCGTGTTGATGAGGAAATGGGAGGGCGCAAGGCTCGCTGCATTTGTTTGTATCACTCGCCGAAGTGCATAGCATAGAAGTCAAATCAAGTTACTTGATTCACTTAATCTTTCTCTACACATGTTCATTCAGAGCAAGACTACCCCTGTGAATGATAGCGAGTATACCAGCGAAATAATATGTGACGGCCATAGCGATGTCACTATAACATTATATTACGGCAGATTGTTGTCAGACCAGTAGAGTTCAAGGCGGGCGGCTACAAGGCGAAATGGTAATTTGTGTGAAAGAATTGTTTGTTCTTCGAGCTTGTCCGATGGAATGTCAACTTCTAGCCGGAATCACTTTTACAGCCTCTGTTGGACTTTGAGCGAAGTTCGTAACCGACGTATAAGACCACAGCGTCCGTTCAGTCAAGCTGGGAGAGTACGAAATTGATGGAAATCGACCGAAAGATACGAATCAAATCACAAAGTACTGTCTTCTTCTTGAATACAAACACACATGTTCTTCCCATGTTGTTGAGTATCCTCTCCACAGCTTACCCTAAAGCCGCACACTAATCTGCATCATCACCATCATGATGGCCTTAGGAATATTCACGAGAGGAAGATTTAGGTTGCAGAAAGCAGATACAATTATAGAGTCGCGCTCAAAATGACTGTCCAGTAATTATCTTACACTAACTTCCAAGTATACGAAGAGACGAACATGCATTAGATACGAGACGCCATGCAACATAAAGCAGCCAGCATGGATGGAACCAAGGCCTCCCTCCTTTCTCCTTAACAAGCTTTACCCATTAGGTCCCTCTTACCCTTACCCAACATGCGACGCAGATACAAGTCTAACTAATCCTCATCAAAAATTTGCAATGTGTTCTGCAGGATGGTGTCGATGGCCTTGATCTGCCAGCCCGCATCAGCGATAGCAGTGCTAGGATCAGTACCCATGAGCGTAGGACCAAAAATGACGGCAAGATTGTGACAGTTCATACGATTCACATGGCTGTTGTCCATAACTCTCCAGAGGTGAAGGGTAAGGGCACGGAGAGTAGCGTAGTTGGGATCAGGCAGGCTATTGATGATAGCGTGAAGAGAATCACGGCGGAGCGTATCATCTTCGTGTTCTGCGTATACTAGTTAGCACATTCCCGCAGTCATTCAGTCGGGATGTAGGAAACATACTGGCAGCAGCAACGAAACTATCATGGTACTCGAGAGTGAGTAAGGGGTCAGGGAGGTCCCGGAAGAACTGCTTTAATAGACCGGTGACACTGTTGACATCATGATAGAAGTTCTCGGGGTTCCTAAAGTCGAGAGCCGGGCTGGAAGACTCTGTTTCATCGTTAGTCCTGTCCTCTGATAATGATCTAGCACAACATACCTGTGTCGAACATGTTCTTGAGTTTTTGAATATGAGCCATAGATCCAGATTGCCGGTAGATACCCTCCACATTAAGGCCGTACATATCTACCGCCTGGATACACTGATGGACTACCATTGGCACAGCTAAACTGTCCCGCTCATAAAGACGACTGAGTGGTAGGCCGAACATTGGCTTCGAAGGTCCAGAAGGCCCGGAAGGTCCAGGAGCAGGCGGGGGGTGACTGGACGCCCCATAAGGAGGCGGTGATCGTCCGGCACCCGGAGGTCCATGGCCCGCGTTCGCACTGCTGCCCGTACGCTCATGGGGAGGCTGATTAGGGCCAGTTTGTTGAGAAGGAGAACCACTCGGCTGGAAAGGGAGTGCACCCAGCTGTGGGGGACCAGTTGAGCTGACAGAGCCGCCGTTGCCATATCTCTGGCCGGGTGCTTGCTGATTAGGGCCACGGCCCTGGAACTGTTGTCCAGGTCCAGGTCCGGGATTGGGGCCGGGACCGGGGCCGCCCTGCTGCAGTGGCATGTTTCCTTGGCTGAAGCTCCTGTTATGAGGCTGCGAGAATGGGCGCGGGTCGTCAGAAGGGAAAGAAGAATCGCCAGTGATACCGGTGATGGGACCAAGTCCCAGAGTACTGGTTCTTGATCCCGGGCCAAGGGGCTGGGGTCCAGAGAAGCCCCCCTGAGGTGGTGTCTGTGATACAGGCGATTGTACAATAGCAGGCTGTTGAACGGGGCCACCTGGCACATGACCACTGGTGTTTGGAGGGTTAAGAACCTAGAACTGGCGTAAGCTACGAGGCTTGCTACCGCTGATGTATCTACTCACTGGGTTGCGCTTGTACTCAACCTCACCGGTGTTGGCAGGTACGCTTCTGTGCTGCGCTGTGACATAATCATTCAAGTCTTTGTCGTTATCGATCGAGGAAGCGGCCTGTCGCAGGCTGCGCTGGGAACTGCTGCTTTGAGCTCCGGGGCCATGAATGGGGCTCACGCTCAGACCGTTGCTTAATAGCAGGCGTTCGTTGAAGGAGGCTAGTGATTGTAAGTGACGATCGTATTTGGGCAATACTTGAAAGCTTACCAAACTTCTGCATTTGCAAAGAGATACCAGCGTCAATCTCCTTGATAGAGTCCTGTAGGGATCTGATAGCTTCTGGACGTGTCGTCGAAACGAGCTGGGCCTTCTCAGCCTGTAGCGCTTGGACATGTCCGTGATATGTCGAGTCGGCCGCCTGGACCTTCTTCAGCAACTCGCCCTCGTGCTGCTGAGCAGACTTGTGACCCTTGAGGCCGAACATCTTGCCGCTCTGGCGCGACTCGCCCGTCTTGACTCGCTCGTAATCATCGGCGAGAGAGTCGTACTTGGCCTTGCTCTTACGCATAGTCTGTTCCATCTCAGCAACCTTATTCTCGGCGGACAGGCCATTCTGCTTCCACGACTTGCGGCTGCGTTCTGCAACACCGGCGAGCTCCATAAGCTCATCGTGCATTTGGTGCAGTTCTTTCGAAAACTCAATTCCGTTCTCGGCCATACGTTCGTGGGTGCTCGCCATTGCTTCATATGCGCTACCAAACGTGCCTTGGCGGTGGTCGGGTCGGCGCATGACCTCTTGAGTCGTACGCGTGAGCTTCCTGATACCATTGGCATGGTCTTCTTCGAGACTGGATCTCTTCTTGAGAAACAATGCGAATTCCTATACGATAACGAGTCAACGCGGGTTGTGTTGGCAGCTTGAATAACCACTCACCTTGGCCGAAGCTATGCTCTGCTTGAGACGATTCAACAGAGTGACAATACCGATCTGCAAAGTAAAGTTAGTATATGGTTCAACTTGTTTATACTGCTCTCTTGCAGGCTGATAGTACCTCAGAGGACAAGACATCTGAAACTTGTTTGAGTCCAGAATTCGCACCAGATGGACCAGCCGGTTGTGTAGGAGAAGTGCTATCGCCATCTGGGTTGTGGGATTTGTTCATGGAATCGTCAACAGCAGCGCCGCCGTTGTCGGATGGAGGACCCTGGGTATTTGTTGGAATGTAGCCCAAGGACATCATGCTGCCTGACCTCCCGCGCTCCTGCTGGGGAGAGAAGGCGTCGTTCGCCGACGAATTGTAGTCGTTCATGGTACCGAGCGCAATCAAGGATGTTTGCACGATTATATACTGCGATTATCAGGAATCGTTCGAGGTTTCTGAGTGTGAGACCTTGTCGAGGTGGTGGCTCACATTCCTCGAGCTGTTCTGGTCGTGGAGCAGCGATTGGGCAGGAAGGGTCGCTGTAACAGAGCGATAGACCAGCCTCTGTGATTAAGTACGACGCTAACGTGTGCTATGAATGCGACGAGGACTCTTGGGAGATCGAGTTAAATCGAGACGACAACAGTAACAAAGGTGCTGAGAAGCTGTTGGCAGAAAAGGTCGTGGTGTTCTGATGGGGAGAGCTTCGCAATCCGCAGCGGGGGTCTCAATTGATTCGGTGCCAGGGACTGGTTGGGCCGATCGATAGTCGTCAAGACAGCACGGCCTCTCGGAAATGATGGATGGCGGGGGTAGAAGAGAGAGAGAGAGAGAGAGTGTGTGTGTGTGTGTGAGTGAGAGAGAGAGAGAAAGAGAGAGCAGAATGAAACAGATGAATACGCGCGCACCCGTATTATGCAGAAACAACGACACAAAACAAACGAGTTCCAACCAAAAGATTCGAACAGTTTATGAGATAATGTGGAGGGAAGGAAAACAAGACGCAAATCAAATGGAGGTGCAAGCGGAAATGGAACTGGAGACCTATGAAATGGAGATGGAGATCGACTGGTCGGTCGGTGGAGAGGGAATGGAAAAGGAAACACTCCACTGAAGCTGTAGTGTAACACGGCACCGGATTGGATGGGATCAGGCTGATTGTGGCTGAGCCCAGTCTTTACGGGTTGGGTTTCATGAGCAGACGCCACCATGGAACTAAACTCTCTCCATGGGCAGTAGGGGTCTCTTGATTGACGCTCACGGAATGCCGTCAGGGGATAAGAGGGACCCTGTAAGCTACCCAGAAAGGTGCTAAGGTATAGGGTCTAACTAAAGGGTTCATGCCCGACTTTCCAGCTGCCAGACCAGCTAAAAGCAGACATCCATCATGACTTGGCGCCATTGTTTACCTCGCTTATATTAACATCATTCATGATTATCCACGGCAGTGCTTGGAAATATCTTCCTTCCTGCTGGGGAATACCAAGACAAGGCCCCTGCTCGCTCATTAGCCAACGTGTTTGGCAGTGTAAACAAGTTACAAGCCACAACGGCAGATGGCAGTTTTCAAAACGATTTACCGTCACCCTCAAGATTTACCTTTTCTCATTGTATAAACATATCAAGTGCCACAAAACTTCTTAGGATCATCTGATAACGAACGGCCTGGCAAGCTGACAGACTGGCAGTGTCAGATCACCAGTCTGCCAGCCCAGTGTGCGTGCCAATGGATCGTCCCACCCAGGGTTCTTTGACCGTTGAAACATTGCCCTTCTTTGGCTGCGGGCGCCAGCATTAGCTCGTCTATCAAACGGACAACCAATCTGGCGCAGTGCCGCATTACTCTCTGCGGCGATATGCAGTCATGTCTGCAGAAGCGAGTGAAACCATGGTGCTTTCTTTGTTGCTCACAGCACACCTTCGGCTTTTGGGGGCTTGAAGGACGTTTGATCTGTCATATATATGCGCACCTATACTCGGAAGAGAACCGAGGGAAGCCCTTCTACGCAAATGAAGTATACGAACCCCCAAAACCCGCGAAAAGGCTAATTATTGCTCAGGCATGGCTTCTCCTATTTATAAACACACTAGTGTTGAAAATCATCAAGCTAACATTCCTGTTTCATATCTAACCCCAGTATCATTGTACAGGATACACGCACGAGACTATTGAAAGTCTACCTGAATTGCCGAAGCACCTGTCTAAAACGAGAGAAACGACATACAGCCACAGCCGTAAACAAACAGCAATAACCCGCATTGAGGTGGGTGTGTAGGCGGTTCGTACCACAAGCCGAGTCCTAATACTACCCACGTTACGCACCTTGATACGCTCTAATAAGAAGGCAACAAACGAGGAAAGATAGAGGGGAAGGAAAGGAATCGCTGAATTCTCCGACACACGAGCCGTGTTTGCCACTTTGTTTGACAATGCGACTCCAGCCCTGACAAACAAACCACGGACGCCCACGGCGAGGGTCAGCCCACCCTTGTACGATAACGAAGACACTCCATTCATATGTGATGGGACCCTGGGTTGAACACCAACGTCAGCCCTTTTTATCCATTGATGCCCTAATCGGAGCACAACGTGCAGCGGTCGAGGCCAGCAGAGAACAATGCACATGAAGAGCATGGTTGGGTTCATTCAATTGTGATTCCAAATCATATCTAGATAGAGCCCGGGGTATAAATAATTATACACAATCATCCTGACCTCCACACACCTCTCGTAGGAGCTCGTCCAAAACAGGAGACAGTGTCCGATTCAAGTCCGTCACATACTCATATCTCTATATCTCGAGAGAAAAAACACACGCTCTATTAAGACCAATGTCCGGGTATGATAGTAACCATTAGAGCGCCATAGCAAAATGAGCCTGTCCTCCCACAACTGCCCCTCTCTGAAATAGAGACGAACAAGCACGTGGCTATGATGCTAGGGCCATGCTTTTGAAGTGATGCCTACAACTCCGGTAAAGAAAAAGGGAAAGAAAAAGAACCAGCGGAAACGAATCAAAAGGTGGTCCGCTTTCCGTGGCTGTTGGAACCTGGTATCATGCTGTGAAAGGAAAAAAACGTTGATGATCAGACAGATATTATAAGGGAATAAGACGTAAAGGTATCCTGTGATATGGCAAGGAGATTCGTAAAACGCAGGTGAGTCGTGAATGCAGTGGTGCAACAGCGTTGCTATGCATGGTTACAAAACAAAGTCACAATTGCCCTCATTTGCTGGAAGTGGCAACCTGTACTTTGTCTTCGGGCCATGTTGGTGTAGGAATGGGCGCGTACTTGACACCATCTTGAGCCTCAAGCTCCTTGCGAAGGATCTCAATAGCCAATTCCCATCGACGCACCAGCTTAGCCTTCCGTGACAAAAATGTGCTGGCTAGCATTTCTTCCTCATGTGCCGCCCGGGCAGCCAACTCGTCGAGTTCATTACGGTTCTGGTCGAGGAAATTCTCGTACTCGGTCTCTTGTCGGTCGATGAGCTCTTCCATGCGTTTGGCCTGGCGGTCTCTCATGACGTTAATCTTGGCTTGGTGTGACCTTTCCATGCCGTCGCGGATGTTGTACTGTTGACCGAGTTCACGAAGATCACGTTCTGTAACCACACGTTGAGGCTGAGTACTTGCCGAGTCTGGACTTGAGCTTCCACTGTTACGTCCCAGACCGTCGCAGTAAGCTTCCATGTGCTTCAGTCGAATGTTGACACTGCGGGCACTGGCTTCCAAGGTATTTCGAAGGTCCATCTCGGCTGCCACTTGTCGATCTTCCAACTGACCAATCGATTTGGCGTGTCTTTCCTTCATTTTTTCCTCGTCCCCAACATGTTGTTGCAACATCGCCTTCCTTTGCTCGACAAATCGGGATCGCATATGCTCTCTACCTTCTTCAAAGAATCCGAGGAAACGAGCCAGCTCTTGTACTTGTGTCTTGGCCAGGTTAGAAAAGTTCTCGTTGTTCCGCGTTTGTCGCTCGGCTTCTAGTCGTTCAGCTGAGGCTGCCGCAGCAGCTGTTTCTTGCATGGCCTTCTCTTCCTCATATTCAACCAACTGAACCTGCTCTTCCCTTCTCCTGCGTTCCATCTCTTCCTCTTGATTACAACTGTTAGGGCACCCGGAAGTAAAATCCCATACACCACCGCAAGTATAGCAAAACTGGGCTTTGCACTTGCAAGTCATGTGCGAGCTTTCCTTTTCTTGTGGAACCAAATTTTGACACTTGTAGCACCTCTTCCAACCGATCTTGTCCCCTGTCTTAACAACTTGGTCCAGTTCCCAATCCTCAGGGCAGTCCTTTCCCGTAGGATGGGCGTTATGTTTGCACATGAGGCAAACTCTAGTGTTGCATTTACGACATGTGACATTGGATGGATATTTGGGATCCAGTTTTTGACGCGGTGGAATGAACTCGCCGCAAGATGGATTCGAACAGAATACCCTCGCTTGCCACGGTGTGCTGTACTGGACGATGGCCTTCAAGAATTCCTGCTGAGCATCGCGGCTAAGCAGGTCTCTTATCACCGAGCCGGGTAGCGGCTGGGCACAGCACCTCGGAGGCATGCTAGATTCGTCAGACATGGCCGCATGAATGAGTGACCTTAAACAGTTATCGCAATAGGTGTGGCCGCATGAAACGCTGTGTAGTGATTTCGAACTTTTAAAATCGGCACGGCAGCTTAAGCAGGTCCTACGACAATAGTCAGTATATTCTGGACTTGTAAGACGATATCAATCTGAGTCCAGGTTACAACGCACAGAACGACCTGAATTGGCTGGGGGGACCTCTTCTTCCATCTTAGTTTGAATCCTGATTTGACACTGAACAAACTACGTTTCGTCTTGCCGCTAAAAATGCTTGGAGAAGAATCGGCGGGCAAAAGCGATTGTCTTGTAGTTTTTGGATGGTTATGATGAGGATCAATCACAGATAGATATCGATCGTATTGGCCAAAGTTAAGATCATTGGATTGGCGACCACTTGATAGCGCTGGGTCAGGTGTAGGTGGACCAAACAATGACGAGTGTGTCGTCAAGGCGGTACTCGTCGAACCGCCAGAAAGCATAGAGAACGTCCGCGCATTGTAGGCCGTTGAAGCCGACTCGACGCTTGACGTGTTACGTTTATCAGCGACTGGTGTACTTGAGATGCCGAGGGCATTCGCTTTGGACACAAGGTCATCCTCGATCTGGTTTTCTGTCCTGTCATCCCGTAATTGCAGTACGTTGACGAAGTAGTCCAAGTCGTTTAGCTCGGGAGCTGTGGCATTTGTGCTAATTTCTGCGCCGTTGTTGGCGCCAGGGCTAACGCTTGTGGTGGTGGAAGGCGTTGTTGTGGTTGTGGTGGAGTTAGCCATATCGACAGCGACGATCGGACTCTGGCGAGAGGCTGTCGCGATCATGGCTTGGGGAAAACGGCTGGTTAGCCAGGGGTGGTGAGAAATGTGGCGGTGAAGTTGTCGAGTCGAGTCGGGTCGGACGACGATATGATCTCAGTGCATCGTCGAGAGAAAAGACAGATCGGTAAGGGAAACAGTTATTGTAAACAGAGAATGGAGAGAGAAACGAGGTTGTAGTGGTTTGATTTGATTTGGTTTATTTGCGTGGGGTGAGGCAATGAAAGCTGGTTGAATCTTGACTTGGTATGGACCTAGGTAGTACTGTAGGAGGCAGGTACTAATGTATGGGGTTGGGCGGTTCCCGTGTCTTTTGAAGTTGGATCAATAATGGAGCAGAACAAATCAGACGAGACCAGGCCAGGCCAGGCCAGACCAGATTAGGGCGATTCAGCTGGCGATTGACAGTTGGCAAATATGCGACACCTCTTTTTCTTGGATTTGAGTCAATTCAAATCTTGGGCTCGCATTCGATCCAATACCAGTTGCTGGGAGAAGAGTTCCGCCTGGAACGTTGGAGGTAAGTTTAGTGTGGATCGAAGAATGACGACGGGTTGAGGTAGGTAGCTGTTAAAGTTCGATGGTTGAAGATTGCGCCACTAGGTAGACCAGATAGCAGCAGGCGAGAAAAGAGAGAGTGTGTGGGAGGAGGCCTGGATATAAGTTCAGGTGTGAAATAGCCGGGTACGGTACCAAGAGAGAAGAGAAGAGAAGACAGAAGGAAGTATTGAATGTTCTGTACTCGATATAGAAACAAAGATTCCGATGGGCGCAAAGATGAGCCGGAAACAAGACTAAGAAACCCGAGATAGAAGGGGATGGAGTCGTCGGTTTTAAAAGACCAAGGTCGAGGGCAGTCCGAGAAGCCGGGATGGGATGGGATGGTGAGTTCTTATTTAATTAATAGCCTGACCCAGAATCAAGCAGGAGGGGACCGAACTGACCCTCTTTACTTGGGAGGGCAGGAGGGATATCTGCTCCGAAAGAGAGCATTCAAAGGTTCAGGGCCAAACCGTAATGGGATGAGGTGAGCAGATCAGAGACAAGGCTAGAGTTGGGTGAGTTGAGTTGAATTGAGTTCACGGTACGGCTTACAGGGTTGTCAATGCTATTATGATGGGGAAACAGGTATCCGTAAGGTAGGCCGGTACTCGATTCGCCCAACTACCCAATTCTCATGCATCAAGGGACCATCCAACAATGTTATCTACACGGTACACGTTGTTTCATTCGATTCGACTCGGCTCGATACAAACCCATTTGCATCGTCATCAGCATCGAGATTTGAGAACTGTACGGAGCATCCGACATGCGTAATAGGAATATCCATGATTGTCCATCCGCCTCATTCTTATTCACACTCGGCCCTGGCCCATTGGGCATTAGATGCACCGTAAAGGACAGGCAAGCTAAACAACACAGAGTCCACCAACAACAACCTGAAAATCAGATCAGACCTGGCCCGAGCAAATGATCAATCAGTCAATCACCTCGGGACGGGTCAAACGTCAACGTCAACGTCAACGCCAATGCCAGGGTTCGGCTGACTGGATGGGCGAATGACTTACAAGGGCAGGGCGGCAAACCAAAAGCAAGACAGGGGTGTTAAGTGTGAGAAAGACAGGGAGGATAAATGGGGAACAAGAGTCACAGGAAGAATGTGTAGCTATATTAATCATATGAGGAACTTGTACAATGTAGGGGGATAACTTTTCTTATCCCTTGAAGTACCTAACTCTGCACCTCCATTCTGCCATTCTCTCCCTTGGCGTTGTTGCAAACGAGGAGCCTATTGTTCTTCTTGCTACATATTTCCAGCGATGCAAGTGATCATGATCACTGTGCCCCCATCGTATAGTGGTCCCGTGTCGTCTCACAACAGCGGGGAGTTGCCTGCCTTGAATCGTCCGTGCCGCAAATTAGATGTAACCACCAAAAGCCGTTCCTGTTCCTGTCCTGAATTTGTCCCCGGCAGTCAGGTAAGGTCGGTCAGGTAAGGTCAAGCCAAGCGCCACGGGCTGAACAGGGTGTGTCTGATCCACTGAATGAGGCCCATTGCCAAGAAGCCAGCATGATTAGCTTCACTGCCCATCCCGCTATTGTTAGGGATACTGTTTGTGTCGTTCTTCACTTCGTCAACGATTGCTTTTTTGTCTCCTCCAGTGCTTTGCTTTTATGACCCACGGACCGTACAAGGAAGGAAAGGACTTTTGCTATACGCCGAATAATCTATTACTACTTCTTCAAGGTTGAAGTCGCAATTAATTTATTGAATACAAAGCACGTCCGTCTCACGGAGTAGATCAGGCTCTGTCCCCAAGTGAACAATTTCTGTCGAAATCCAATATGTTAATCGTCTCGCCTATCATGACGTATAATGAAAGCTATGTGGCCACCAAGACTAGCCAATTACTCTAATGATCAACCTATAGATTTTGCTTGTCATTCATGTCGATCCTTTATCAATTGGCACAAGCCGGGTCAGTTGTTGTGATAGTGATACAGCTAGTAAAAATAGTATGTAATCTGCATGTGTGTATGCATGTGCTTGGTTGAAGTCGATTTCACTTTTGTCTGAATCTCGATAAAACGCTTTTCGTATACACTTTGGTACCCAATAAGAAAGCAGACACACGCTCTGACTCAATAACTCATGATAGGTAGCTTCGCTAAAAAATTACTAATGCTTTCCTTGGGTACAGATGTACGACATCGAGTTTGACCCGCAACAATACAATTGCATCTTTGCATGTGGGTATTGTGCACTGAAATACAAGTACAATATGCACTAACTAGCTGCAGTACAGTCACTGATAATGCAACATCAAATGCGACCCTCGGATGAACGAGTCCTGTGTATCTGTTCGTGTTACAATCGGGCGTGCAGCCATCGCACACATTAGGGGACGAAAATTGGAAGAATAAAAAGCACTTCTGACGATCACTGCATCTTCATTTCCCAAATATTCGGGCGAGCTCCATCCCGCATTGGGCACCCTTGATGTGGTATTGATAAGAGACGGAACAAAGAAAAAAGCAAACATGATGCCATTAGCGATAGGATACAGTATCGGTATCCCGAATACCGAGATCAGCGTACATAGTACAGGTATGATGTACATATCATGAACCGAGAAAAAGCCTCATATGACGAACCTGCAGGCTTTCGATCGATTGAAGGTTGTTTGCTTGTCTATCACATATTCGAATGTGAATTGTCTGTGATTTACGTAGATCTTGATATCCCTCAGCGGTAGATCACCCGCATGTCTCGGAGTGATAGCCACAATGAGAACTTGGGCCAAGGGAAAACCCACGCCCTTTGATCAAGGGTTCTACCCCCGGAGGAATTTGAAAAGAACCGGAACTATTTGGTGTTCTCCAACAGAGATATCGTGCAGTTCAATCAACTGTTCGACGTATGCAGCTGCAACGTCGTCTAAGAGAGATCTAGACATGGAAAGGCAAGGGAGGCGTCGACAGTATGTGATATGAGTCGTTGGGTGCTAGAAACTGCACTGCAAGTTCCAGGCCTTCATCCCTGTGACCAAAGCTGCAGATGTTTCCAAGCTAATGGACTCCTATGTCTAGACTCTAACGGCACACATATTGACGTGTATTATGCGAATGTGAGTGCAAGATGCCTTATTGGCACAGCTATTCAAAGGCACCTGATCAATTACCTGAAACTCTTTACTAGCTTAACCAACACATGCCACCAAAAGGCCGTTCGCTTTTGCCTGATACTGACTCTTCAACCGCCCGTCCGGCCGAACCATCGGCCGATCACTTATGAATAAAGTCAGTCGATCAATTTAATGGTCGACTAGCTGCAACCACTCAATAAACCCGATACCAGCTAGAGAGAAACGCTCGACCACAGATTGGTGGAGGCTATACTCCTCGCAGACGCAAGCTCGCGGGAACTAAGAGTTAGTCCAAGCTCATCGTAAAAAACGCCATATATATTAGGTATTAGGGTATTCGAGTCAGAAACTCGAACTTGGCCAAAGCTTGCGCCCGCCGGGTGGCTGAGGTGAGTCTCAATCGAGCAGTGGACTTGGTTTTTCAGTGATGAATATCGCCCGAGGTTTCCAATACAATACGATAATCGAGGTTCCAGCGGGCTGGGCTGAGCTGAGCTGGAAGTTAAAAGACAGAAGCTGGAACTTCCGTACTACATCAACCAATAGCTATGCGCCAGAGCCAAGACATAAAAAACCACCATCGTTCTAATTACGCAGGCATCCAAACTTCGGCAGCCACTCAGTGTCAGCCAATTTATACCATTTGTAGCCATTATAAACCAATACTATTATGCCTTATTCTTGCCTAACTTAGGTCCCAAGTCGAGCGTACTTAGGTCGTAGACTGTCCATATGCCGGCAAACAAAAACGGGCTGCATGAGTGATCGACGCGGATCGACGATTCCCGAAGCCAAGACTAACCATCGACAACGGTTTGACCTCTCTTATGACAGGGCACAAGACACTGGAGGCTCCACATCAGACTATAGCTATGTAATATTTCAACATATGCTCATCTTTCTGAACCGATAGCCTCTCAAGTTTGCAATCTAAAAGTCCACACTAATACGCTGCAATACGAAAAGCCTGGGGCGGAGATTGCGATCAACACCTCCATACAAACTGTCGGTGCAAGCAAAAAACAACAACTAACATGTTTGACTCATCACCAACAGCTGTTGGTTGGTAGCCATCGTCAGTTGACACAACTTCAAGACACAGTTCAGGGGTCTAGCGAATTAGGCTAAAAACACTCGCCTGTTTGTCGTTCTGATCGGTCCCGAGACCAAGCACCATACTGTGGCAATGAAAGTAGAAAGACAAGAAAAACTCAAGAAGCAGGGACACAAAAGCATAGGCAAGGGAATCGAAAGAAGAAACGAACGCAGAAAGTCGGTGTATGACAAAAACATCACTATTTTCTCATAATGCCTTGCCTTGCATACCTAGACAGGCAGCTAGCTAGCTATAGCCATCATCGATCGTGCCGAATAGACTGTCTTTCCTCTATGTAATGCTTCTCACCGACTAACATCAATATTACTATCTGAAACATGCATTGTCTCCGGAGTCAAACTCTTCCTCTGAATTGAACCCCACCAGTTGCAATGTTTCACAAGTCAAGAACTTCCCTGGAAACTGTCCTTGTTTAGCCTTACAGCAAAATATAAACCCTGATCCTGGACGGCAGACAACTCCTTCCCGAAATGTGCTCTGCATGATGCTATTCTTTCGTCGACGGCAAGCGACCTGTAGGATGTTCTTGAATTCAATGCAGGGAGTTTAGAACCATACAGTACTATCAAGTGCCTGAGCCATCCGAAAGTTTCAGGAACTTGTGTCTCGGATCGAGTTACCGTCTCGAAGTAGGAAAAGGGTATGCTTCCTTACATCGTGTCCCGTATCCTATCTCATCTTGCGTAGTGGCTCGGAGCACGTCCGGACAAACAAGATGCAAGAGTCTTGTGGCTTGCTGATCAGAAACAATACATGGCAAGTCAAATTCGCAAGAAGATCTATTCATAGCTAGCTCAATTGTTACTTCGAGGTCAAAGAAAAATATGAATAACACTCACTATAGGCTCCTTTCGCTGCATATGCTTGGATGCACGATCGAAGCCCCGTTGCCGATAATGCTCTTTCAACCCACGCCAGCTAAATGTGACTCTAACTGGTGATTGGGATACCGATATAACTTGACTGAGTGAGCCTCATTCAGCATGTTACGTCAAACATAGACACAAATGAGAGATTGGGGTCTTTCTTTCGAGCCTCCATGTCATGATCTGAGAAGTAAGAAACAGCGTTTTGAGACATGGTTGAAAACGAACTATCTGATAGCGAGCATTTAACCAAAAAGGATGTTGGAAATTAAGACTTCATTCATATTCACACTGTAAGCATCTTAAGTTGTTTAGATTAAGGTAATAATGAGTTCTGGGAATTATAGGTGAGAGTTATAGAACTGAGATCGTAACACTTTTACACTTATGAATCACAAAACTCTTAAGCCTTCCGAAGAGCTTTAAAATGCTTGACTTGATAAATAATCCAACTGTGTACCATGAACACATTATCAAAGAATATCATATAAGACCGAGTAGTTTTAGGACCATCTTATCAAAGCCTAACCCCTGTTGAGTGAAATTAAAAACATGGATAATTGTCATACCACGTAAGTAGGGATGCGTGGTGTCTGGAAGAATAATTGTTGGCACGATCAACGGCAGGCCACTTCTCTTTCGAAATTCTGAGAGGCTGCCAACTAGGTCAAGCGCCAGACTCTTTGTTGAAAGTAAGCTTTGTGTCTAATTCTTTGTTCATTTCTCAGCTGACTCCCTTATAGCTCGGCTGTGAATAAGAGCAAATGAGTAACCAATGAATGACACGGTCGTCATTGTGTATCACGAATCCCAAGTATTTGACGAACCACTCATGTAATTACAATCTGTTTGTGTAACTTTTTGAGGTTATTCTTGTTAACCTTACATCCACCCAGACACATGTTGGCTCCTTTGTATATGCCTCCACTTGCTCGCTCAACCCCCCTGTTGCCGTCGGGTATCCCCACTAACTAACACTTAACTTACTTAATTCTAGACCCCAGACGACCCTCCTCCGGACTTCCCTTTCCTTCACCTGCGCGTCAACTTAGACTTTGAATAACCCTCGACCACTATCTTTTGGATATTATCAGCCGTCAACATACGATACTCTCACACCATCCATTACAGTTTGGGCATAGAAACCCTCGAATCCTTACGCTTCAACCCTTCCACGCTCTGTCGCGCATCATATCATGGCAGCGTCTGGCCTTATTGACCCGACAAAGACGGGCAACTATCCCGTTATCCTTGGCGATGCACTTCTAGGCAAAACATCTAATGAGATTTTCACCGGTATACAATGTGCGTTTACTTGACTCCCGCAACCAAACTTCTCAGTACTCATATCCCTTCCAGATAACCACAAACCTACACTCTCGTCAGACCAAGCGCCAAACTCGGCCCGCATAAAACCCTCGGTCCCTAACAAAACCGCCTCATACGACCTCACCTATACCGATAATGACGAGAAATATGCTTTCACAGGCACAAGAAATACCGGCAGCGGCCAATATGTTCTCTACTTCGATCCTAGCCGCGAGGCCTTTATTCTCGACCTCGTCGACTCTACCTTCAACATGAACGTCACTAGACTACCCGGCAATAGCGATCCCGATAGTCTACGTCGACAATATCCACACATCGATAGCAGCGCGTCAAAAGCCAGCGCCAGGACAGAAAAGAACAACACGGATGCAGAGAAGCCCACGACAAAGGCACGCGCCAAACCATCAACCCAGAAGAAAGAAGTCAAGCGCAAACCCGACAAGAAGCAGGCGCCAAAGAATGTCGCGCTCTCACTCCCTGTACCGATGCCTGCACAGCAACAGAAGCCTACTAAACCTAAGAAACACACATCAGCTCCTGAAGAAGAGGAAGAGGAGGATGATGACGACGATGGCGGTCTTCTGGTGGAAGACCCTGGCGCCGACACCAACGTGACGCGTAGAACCGACTTCTCGCCAGCATTTCCTTCTTTTCGCCGATTTGACGAGTTTATGGACCAGCGTGAATCCGAGGGAGATGATGCTGACGGTGAAGAGGATGACGAGCCCGAGTTCGACAAGTTGCCGAGTCCTATCAATAGCCGCAGCTTTTATGGGACAGGACCCGACCCTATGGATGTAGATGAAGAGGAGGAAGCCGAAGAAGAAGACCCCGAGTTGGATCTTGCGAAGGAGCTCGAGGATGCATTTGAAAACTTTGAGAATAGCCAACAGGAGAGCCCTGATGGGGACGAGAGTGAGATTAGTGAAGAGGACTAGAAGAGATTGGTGTAGATAACTATTGTTTCTTGGAGGAGATTGATTTTGGGTTCACTTGGCGTTTTCAACGAGTCGGTTCAATATCTGTCAGACAACGGCTACATGGCCAACCCGGCGTTATAGAGTTTCATTTCGAAAGGCACAATGTTTAACGATACCATCAGCACTCCCAAGGCTCTGTCTTGGTTTTCGAATTTAGTTATACTATTATAAGTAGCAACAACAAGATGAACAAGAACTGCAATTTCATAGAAAAACACGGCGTTTTCGAAAAATGCTATCCAATTCTCTCGATACCCTCCCCTTTGTCATGATACTTCCATTTCTCCCCAGGCAAATGATCGGAGATGCCCTCGATAGCATCCTTAGACCACAGATGCACCTCGGAGTACGCCAACTTCTGGCCCCACTGCTTGAGTTCTTCCTGGTCGAAGGTTCCAACCGACATGCTCATTGAGTTCGACTTTTCACTTCGCCAAAAGAGCCAGCTACCGCAATTAGTGCAGAAGCTGCGCGCAGCGTCTAGTGTAGCATGGTATAGCGACAGTGTCGTCTGCGAGGTAAAATCGACGCTTGATATGGGTACCTTATGTAGCCATGCGATAAGTGACCCGCCATTCTTACGGCATTGGGAGCATTGGCATGTTGAACACTTTAGAGATATATTAGCATGTGAAGATGAGATAGGCACATGATAATTACGCCTCTCCTCCAGTCATGGCCGGAGGGGAATGTCACTCTATAACGGACAGAACCGCAAAGGCATCCGCCAGAGACAGTCGTCGGATATTGCTCTGAGGCCATGGCGTTGTTGAACAACAAATAGTAAGATGAGTATATTGAAGCGTATATTTTATAGGGAGTTGTTTAGATATGCTATGTTGATGGCATGACCCCATCATCAGTGCGTTTTATAGACGAACCGTGGGTGTCAATGGCGCCTTTCGCTTCCTTGCTTTTTTTTTTGGCGCCTATCTGCTCTCGACTTCGTTATTTTGCTGTTCCACTCGACAGGCGCAGCAACCGAACATTCGCTAGTACATGAGATCAGGTCTAGGCCTGTGTATATACACGTTTCCCAAAGATTTCGTGTGGGTAAAGTCTAGTGTGTGGCATGAACGTCGACCTGCGCTTAATATTCCGTTCAAACGGCTTCCCATCTCGCAAGCCATCCAACGCTTTCGCCCGCGTTGCGCACGATACAATACCTACCCTCCCTCGCGTTCTTTCTGATATCGTCCAGAACCTTTTCGGCGGCAATAGACCCAATGGCCATGCCATGCCCTTCGCTGAGACTGAAGGATCCAGTAGTAACAAAGCCAATCAGGTCCTCTGTATTTGGAACAAGGGGATGTCCGTTCATGTCAGATTTGTTAGCTGTCGGAGATGGGGAAGATGGAGGTTTGGCGATAAGTTCAGCAGCAAGTTGGCGTTTCAAAGATTCCAAGTCATGAGGGCGTGAAGTTCTTGATGGTCTGTCCCTACTTCCAGTAAAGGAAGGTGCTTGAGAAAGCCATTGTGAACGGAGATCATGTGGGAGAGAATGTAGTGATGGTGAGCCAGGAGGGATGGTGGCCGGTACCTCGGTTTCAGAGGATTGTGGTGCCGGTGCAGGCCAGGAAGGGAGGCGGTAGATGCGAGCGCAAGGTGTGACGGTGCCCCGAGAGATGACAGATATGCGGACGCCTAGAAGAGAGTTTCTGGGTAGTGTGAATGTTGTGGGAGAAGTGGTGGCTTGAGTGAAGGTATCTTTGGGAATCTGGCGTAGTTGGTATAGGCGCTGTTGTGTTTGCAGCTTCGGTGTCCGTGTTGACTCCGTCGACTCATCGTTATCAACATCCATGGCATCTTGGCTGCGGCTCTCTTCACTTTCTGATGCACCCGCAGGACCGAACAGCATTTCAAAATCGCTAGCGAAGCCATCTCCCACTTCACCTTTCCTCCCTCCACCCAGATCAAGAGATTCCCAGACTGTTCTCTTGCTCTTTGGCCGCCTCTCCCAAGCCGTCTTCCTTTTACGTCGCTGTTCAAGCTCCCAATCAGCACCGGCCTTAGTCCCAGGGAAATCTCCGGGGAACCAAGGCTGGCCTCGCTCGAAGGCAACTTGGCGAATCTCGTCCAGACCTGCAAAGCGTGGATTGCCCCCGGAGGAAAGGGGATAATGTACTAGGCAGTACCAGATATGTTGTATGCACTTCCAAGGGGCAAGTAAGGTCCATGTGCCTTGTATTTGAGTGCCAGTCCCCGCACGCGAGGTTAGGAGAGTGATGGGGATGGGAGGGTCGGTTTGAATTGGCTTTAGAAGCGTTCCAGGGACCTTCTTGCTTTTCCGTTTGTCGACTTGTTTCTGTGATGGAAGGAGAGATGTGCGATGGCGAAGGTCTCGATCAAAAATGGCATACGGCTTTAAACTCTCCTCCGCTGGCCAGGCCGCGATCTTCTCGAGCAATCGCAATTGCGCATCATTATCATCAGGGACCTCAACGCGCTTCGGGGGGTAATGAAAGCGAGGATCCTGCACTGAGAAACTTAGCACGGTATCTGCAGGTAGTGCAGCCGCATTGGTTAGCCCTGCCAGCCCTCTGAACATCTCCGCGTGTGTAGTCTTGGCCTCATCCTTCTGGGAATAAGGGTGCAATACGGCCAAAAGGGCCTCTGTCGAACCTGGCCCAGACAGATCGATACTACCAATTTCAAACCGAAGGTCCTCAATGTAGAGTCGAGGGGTTTCCTGTTTTGTCAATGACAATAATTCGTTAAAGAGTTCAAGGAAGGCCGATGGATGTACCCTGAAGAACAATTGTCTCTGTTCCTTCTTAGGCTCCCGGTTTGGTTCCACCATGGGCGACTCAGGATTCCACAGGATAGTGCTTGGTCCAATAATCTGTCGATCATCGTGATTTGACTGTCCTCCGTTGATGGCCCGACTCAAAACCCCGGTCCACGACCTACTTCCGAGCCTCCATTTTGTTCCCTTGTTATTCCAGCATGAATCTTGAATAACACCTACTCGTTTCAAAACGCGTTCGATTCCGGCGCGATTGCCAAACAAGCCAATTGTGCTCATGTAGCTCGTCTCCCAGATGACTGCCCCTCTGTCGCCTTGTGCTCGATGGGTTGGTCGATGAATCTTTTCGTTCGGCGTCAAAGGTATAGCAAACCGCCATAGAGGATCCAAAGGATCGGTCATCCTTGCCCTTTTCGCATGCCATGAGTGAGTCGGTAACCAGGTCTTGTTGAGTTGTCGCTTGCGGAACTTGGACTTTGGTTTCGGGGGTTCGTTGAGTTCGTTTCGTCGAATCTTCGGTCTTGGTGCCCGTCCCACAACAGCCAATGACTTTTCCATATCGACATCTCCATCCTTCTTCGCCTTCGCCAGACTGGCCTTGCGCTTCCTCGTCGCTAAGATCCCCAACTTTCGCGCTGTCTCAGCTCGTATCCTCGCTCTTGTTGTCCTGGGCTTTCTCCGTCTCGCTTCCACCACTGGAGTGTTGTCATCCTTCATTTCCCTTATGGCACGTTTCCTCAGTCGACGAGGCACTCGCTTGGGGTTGTGGCTTGCCGTGCGACGGCGTAAGCCCCGGGGGGGTTTCTGAAAGGCACGACTGCTACTGACTGCCTTAGACGTTGCCTTACTTTGTTCCAGAGCGCGGATTTCGAATTCACGAGCAGCCACAAAGGCCTGAATATCGAGATTCCCATCTTTGAACGCAGCCTCAGCAGGTTGTGCAGGAATACTACGTGCTGCGTAGACCATTTGGCGCCTCTGCGCAAAGTTGTCGCCGCGGCCATTTGCAGCTGAAGTATCGGCCTTCCGCTTTTTACTATCTGGACCGGATTGGGCTCCGGTAGACGATCCCGGAGCCATGGCGAAATAACGTCGATGGTATGGGTATCAAAGTTGTGAGCTTGGAGATTGAATACCTACCTTAGTACCTAGGTAGTAGGTATGATATAATTAACTTTGACGCGCAGGGTTGACGCAAAAATAAAGCTTTATCGATAAGCTAACTCAGGTAGTTTGTTAGTGACGGGCAATAAATGATGGCCCGCCAGCCCGCCTTCAACCCACTCACTCAGGCTTTAGACCAGCAGTAAGTACCTTAGGTATCATGACAACTCAGAAAAATTGTTCTAGGACAAGACTTTCGCTTCCTTTATTTGAGTTTTGACCAACGCAAGTCGCCATAGGAAACTCTAGGTCTCCAGCGACGGAGATCTTCTAAAGAGAAAAAGATTGGATTCTTGATCAGCTGGGGCTGAACACTATTATATCCTTGGAAGCAATAGACACGCCTCAGGGTATCAGAAAAACTGGCTGCAGGAAGTATAAGAGACGAAATTAGTAGGTCAGCTTATTCTACCTGGACTATACTTTTAGGCTATTTATTTTTGTACGCGAAGACTTGCGAGGCTACGAGGTCAACTTTTCTGCTACCCACTAGACAAGTCCATGTTTTGCCACCATTCAGTATAAATTAGACAGCAAACAGATTCTTATTTGAAACGCAACAGTTTGGTCCTCGTCATGTTTGTATTGTACCCTACCCTAGCCATCTTGTTGGCGGCGGACGGTCGATGGAGATGAGTGCGGAGAGAGAACGAATGTACCAAATATCATGAGCCAATGATGAAATATATTGGCTAAAAATGAAAACGCCTCTAATAAGGGTATATATCTATAATATCCATTGCGCCATTCGCCGAGTCCTTCTCCTTGGTGTTGATCTACAAAAATCAACTTTTCCAGACCAATCCATGATAAAAAGTAGAAAGAACAAAGAAGCATTTGTGACGACAGACAAATGTCGGGAAATAGAGGGCTTCATGATGATCTCTATCTCGTTCGTCAACCAACAACACTGTAATGCCTTCTCACAGCTTCAGCCAGCTGTCCGGGAGGTTGACATTTAGAGCACAGCTTGTGGCCCCTGTACACTCACTGGTCAGCTTTGTCTCGCTCGGCTAATGTGAAATGTAATCCATATCAAATAAAACATACCAAAACTCTGGGGGATCAACAACTCGGGGCGAGCATGGTCTCTGAGATCTTTCGTAGTTGGGACACCACTTTCGTACAATCCAGGCGTGATGTTGGCACCGAAACTCGACCTGAATAAACAATTAGTGAAGTTCAAGACTCATATAGATAGCGGATGAAAGAAAGCAACACTTACATAGGAGTAGTTACACATCGTAAATAAGACGGGAAAAGAGATGTTTAAAGTTCAACAGCGACCGACCCCTTTTCTGCAGGAACGGCTTCCTTAATACATCTGTTCCCCCCATTCCAGTGTCATAAACCATTACGGAACTCGCAAAAGTGAGCGATGAGAAGTGACCGATGCTTAGGAGCATCGCCAAAGTATCATGCTCCAAGTTTCATATTGCTTTTTTCTCAAAAAAGCCATTTACTGGAAGCGATGGCGCTTGCAGTCCCTGGCAGGGGATCGAGAGACAAATCGGGCAGTATGCGCTTAGGACTGCAGAGCGAAAAGAGCACATAGCAGGGAGTTCTCTCTCTTGTCATCTCTTTTCCCGCGGGGAGAGAGATCTCTCAATCTAAACCAGAAACCGTTATTGTCCAAGGATTCACACGTGGTGGGGGAAATTCTCAATCCCTGTTTATAGCATGCGTGTTATCATGAGATAAACAGGCCAGCTGCTTCGTACTTGCAAGACTCTTTGATGTGTTGTAGATGCCTCACTTCGAGCTCATGGCCTTTTGATTCCTCGATTTCCGGCATAGTAGTCATTGTCTCTTTCCTCAACCGTCCTTCATCGGGTTGACCCTGGTCTGTTCGTTTCAGGTAATTAGCCTCGCTTACCACTTCAGCTCAAGAACATGGGTTCTCAGTTGTTGAACCATCACATTAAGCTAGGTTATATCCGTAGATTCAACGGGGCTCGAGACATATGCAGAGAACCAATTTATATCACAGTAAGAGCATGATATGGCAATGCTATCGTGTTTTGGCACGTCTGTGCTATGAAGCGGAGTCAGAGCAGCTCAAGATATGCATTATGGCACTCCAAGACATTGAGATCGATTTCCCGAATCCGAAACTCGACTCAGGCTTCCCTTTTTACATGAAACATGTGCATCGGTGGCTGTCCGTCAAGTCGGGTTTAACAAGCTTCAGAAATGACCTGCATGTGAATGGATCTGGTTTCTCCTCAGAATCAAGGGAGGGAGAGGAGACTGGAAACTCATGTGCCTTCTGTGGCTGTGCAGCTGGAGAACTGTGGCGTCATATCTCCAGGGGCTATCCATACTTCCCTCTGTCATGGGATGTGATCCATACCACCTACTAACTATCCGTACTAAGGTAGTCTACCAACCTTCGTACCTACTACCTACTACCTAGAATTACATGTGACGGTATCTTCATCATTACCTGTACTTGTAACTAACACGAACAGTGTAATACTCTTACTACCACTGAATATCATCTATTGCTGTGCCCTCCACGCATCAGACGTACGGGTAAACGGCCCACCACAAACAGCGCGATAGGGGACCGCATTCTCGGGCCAGCCACCGGCGGCGTCCACCAGAGTTGGAACCGTTTGTCAAACCAAGGCCGAAGTCTTCGCCAGAGTCAAAGCGTGGAGAGCAGAAGGAGAATGACCTCTTTAAGTAAGCCGCAACCCCACGAATATTAGAGTTTCACTGCATAGTTATATGAGCAAAGATATCCCCGAGTCAATCTTGTGGTCTCTATATTACATATCTATAGTTTGGGTGATAACCCAACATACATACAAAAGTCCCAGCGAAAACGGAAAGCTGTATGCCGTCACAACCACGCTCAAGCGAGCTCCTTGTCAACGCAGCCGTTCATCCGATCATCTGCATCCTAATCACGACAAACTCTCGACCCAGAGGCATCTCAAAACCCCTACTAACATGGGCTTTCTCAAACCTGAAGTCGGCAAGGCACGAAAGGTCAGTACTCCCTTCCCATTATCACTCACCGTCATACCAATTAACCTTTTTAGCCAAAATTCGACCTTCATCTCAAGGTAAATCTTTCCCACCTACAACCAATTGGCTGACTCGAGGACATCAACTCATGTTTGCCAGATATACGACCTCAACAATGTACCACTCGTTTCCGGTCAATCATTCGTCAAATGGCACGTTTCTCACTCCATGACCGCGGAGCACCGTGGTCGCACTCAGAAATGCCCAATCGCCAATCACAGAGTCGACTACAGCTTTGTTACTGCGGTCCCCGGCATTCGCATATCGATAGACCGCAACAACCACCTTGCCGAATGTCCCATGGAGTTCGAGGTTATTCAGGAGTTTGGTATAGCCGAAAAAGTCACGCTTGGTGTCGTCCGCCTCAACCTCAGTGAGTACGTCGAAGAGAGCGAAGCCTTTGTCAAGGATGTCGCGTCGCCTGGTCGCATGCGCAGCGGTAGTTTCAGTGTCAATTCACATGGCAACGGGACCTCACGACCGCGCCGTGATTCGGATGTTGTGGAAGATGGTATTGTGAGAAGATATCTCATGCAAGAGAGCAAAGTCAATAGTACCTTGAAAATCAGTATTCTCATGGTTCAAGTCGACGGTGAACGCAGCTATGTAGCGCCACCTCTCAAGACAGCCCCTGTGTTTGGTGGTATCGGCGGCATCATGGGTGAGGCGATAGAAGACGAGGCTGGACGTAAGTGAAACAACTCACGCCCATGCATGCCACAACTAACAGTCCAACAAGCCATAGCTGCTGCAGTGCCTAACTTGTCAAAACCACGCGACGCTGCCGAGCTTCAGGACCTCTACCGGAGTGTCCTCACTGCTTCATGGTGCCGTCAGCCCGAAGAGCATTCCGCAGAAGAGGTCATCGACGACATCTTTAGCGGCGGCAACGGTTGGAAAACAAAGCCACACAATGCCTCGCCCGTCACGGATGGTGATGATGACGATGACGACGACGATATTGGCCACCGCGGTACCGTTCGTACCCGCGACGTCCGCCGCATAACCCACAATCTCCTCCATCCTCATATTCACGGCCATAATCATCGTTCACCTTCACGCAATCGGCCTAACAATGGTCCAAATGGCTCCTCACATAGGCGCACACCAAGTAACTCGAGCGACAAAAGCTTCTCCACTGTCACTGTCACGCCGTCCAACCGACGCAAGGGTGTTCGCATCCACGAGCGCCATCTTGACCATGCGCGTAGTATGGCGAGTATGACGTCTACCATGACGCTCGATAGTGATCCCATGCGAGAAGCGAGTTATAAAGGGGCTCGCGAGGTCAAAGAGGATGATCTGCGGAACGATCTGGTTGCTTGGCGGCTACCAGGTGATCAGGTCATGTAAAGCATCGTTTGAACGTTAGGAGTTACGGAATCATGGGCCACCCACTTCTTGGAGCAATCCCATCCACGTTAAGCAGCACAAGTAATTAATCGAATCCGTTGTCTTAAAGATCTTTGGAAAGTTTCATTCAATTCATCCTGACGACCCTCTATAGTGTCTTCTAGAATCTACCAATAAACCCATGCTTTTGGATATCCATCCACCTTAAATGCCTACTCATAAAATCATTGCGGCTTTTGAATCAAGTCTTTGCTTTTGAGTCTATTAATTCCAGACCCTTAGATGTTTCCTCGCACACCACCCTTGCCACCGACTTCACGGGTTGTGACGGTGACACCCAGATCGGCCAGAACATTAATCGTGACCTCAACCTTGCCACCAGCCTTGACGTCCTTAATAGCGGCTTCGGCAAGTGTGCTGCCAATCTTCCAGATCTTCTCACGAGTCTCCTCATCCTCCTCATCGGAATCGGAAAAGTCGGAGTCATCCTCGTCCTTGGCCTCACCCTTGGCCTTAGGCTCTGGCTTGGTCACCTTGATGTGGGTGTTACCCTCAGCAATCTTGATAAGCACATCACCGCCCTCCTTGGGAGCGGGGATGTGGACGGTGCGTCGAGCGGGAGCGGCGGTCTCGGGGGCGACAATAGGGGTGAAGACATCCTCGCCGTCAGCGCCAACAGTGATGACACCAATAGCGTTGGAGATGTGCTTGACGGTGGTGACAGCAGGGTGAGTAGACTGCTCGATGTCGGAGGCCTCGTACTCCTGGATGAGAGAAGCCTGGAGGGCAGCACCACGAGCCAAGAGCTCAGAGGGGTTGATAGCAGAGGCACTGGTGGCAGGAGCCTGGATCTCAGTGGTCTCAGGGAAGATTGTGCGAAGGTTGTTGGCAATGCGAGGAGTGTGAGAAGTACCACCAGTCAGGATAACCTCGTCGATATCGAGAACGTCAAGACCGGCCTTCTTGACAACACCTTCGATAAGTCGGTTGAAACCCTCAAAGACCTTGCGAGCAACCATCTCGTATCTTATCCTGTTGATAGTAACAGAGAAGTCGAAACCGTCAGCCAAGCTCTCAACGCTGAACTGAGCGTTGGCGCCCAGGCTCAGAGCTCGCTTGGTAGCCTCAGACTCGAGTCGGAGCTTGGCGAGACTGCGGGCGTTGTTTCGGGGGTCGATGTTGTGCTTCTTCTGGAACTCCTTGGCGAAGTGCTCCATGAGGGCGTTATCCAGGTGGACACCAGCGAATTCGTAGTCGTGGGCAGTAGCAAGGATGGTGTAAAGGCCACCTCGCGAAGCGATAACGGCAACATCAGATCGGGTGCCACCGAGGTCGGCAACAACTACGATCTTGTCCTCGACCTTGGCCTCAGGACGGGCATCATAAGCCAGAACGGCGGCGACAGGGTCGGAGATAAGTTGGAGGATCTCAAGACCGGCCTCGTTGGCGGACTTGATCAGAGCATCTCGCTGCTTGTCAGAAAAGTTTGTGGGGACAGTGACAACGGCAGAGGTGACCTTCTTGCCAAGGTAGTCGGAAGCGGAACCGACAAGTCGTTGCAGGTATCGGGTGGTAATCTCAGATACGGTAATGCTAGAAGCATCGCCCTCGGCCTTGTCCTTCACGGTGAAAGCAACGGAACCAGAAACGTCCTGGGGGTGGGCAGAGGCGTGAGAGTGAGTAGGGTCGATAGACTTGAACCTGGGAGCGTCTAGTTAGTATGTTGGTTCCAGAGGTCGGTATGAGGTGGAAAAGCAGCTGCATACTCTTGTCCAAGGAAGTCCCGGAAGTTGGCAATGGTGTTCTCGGGGTTTCTAACAAGGAAAGCCTTAGCCTGGCCACCGTAGTACTCGTCGCCGTCAACGTAGGAGAGAACGGTAGGAATTTGTCGATCTATCGAATAGACGTATTAGCAAACTAGGCCATGGAAATTGTAGAGAATATCCTCCTTAAAAAGCCCATTCTCAATCCTCTAGTAAGACATACCTCCATCCTCGTTGGCAATAACCTCGGCCTTGTCGTCAACAGTGTAGGCAATAGAACTGTTGGAGTTGCCAAAGGTGATACCAATGGCAACTCGGTCACCGGGCTCAGGGCCCTTAGCACCAGCGTTGTCACTCATATGGTCGGTCGGAAGAGTAATTCGTGAATTGGGGTATAGAGAGGAGGTTGGTTAAAACTCGTCGTCCTTGCTGAGTTGGCAAAAAGAAGGTTGTGGTGAGTGTCAAGTTTAAGAAGGCGACTTGGTGATGGATTGTAGTGGGGGTTTCTCTCTTTTCCCGCAGAGACTTGAAAAAAACTGCCCGCTAATCTTTAATCGTCCACATTTTTTTCTGCACGGGCTAGTGGGTAGCAGAAAAGTTGGCCTCCTAATTCTTAGGGTACAAAAATAAACAGCCTAAGAGGCTCAGTTTAAACATTAGAGGCTGACCTACTAATTTTATTCGCTGTGCTGAAGCGGCCAATTTTTCTGATACCCTGAGTGAACAGCCACCAGTACGTAGGTATCTTGTCTTATCGTTATCAGTGCCCCACTACGCCGCTTCCGTTCAATGTTTTTGACGACAAGGCTGCTGGATTGAAGCTTGTCGCATTGCATTTCAAGCTTGTAAGATTATCTCAACAACAGAAATCTCACATAATGGCATCCGACACTGTATTTGTACTACCCGGAGATGGCATTGACCCGTCTCTCATTCCTTCGCATCCTAAGAAACCTCTTCGTCTCGGTCCTGGTCTGCGACATGTCCCTCCCAACGATATCATTCCCACACTCGCTGGTCAGCTTGTTACCGATCGACAAAAGAATGCTATTCGTGTAGAGAATGCTCGAGGAAGAGTGCGTGCCCAATATCTTTGACCAATGGTCTTACGCTAACATGTGCCAGTACACCCCACGCGTTGGTGAACTCGTCATCGGAACAATCCAGCGCAGCGCTGCAGACTTCTTCTTCGTTACTCTCTCCGACTATACCGCACCCGCGCAACTCCCGCAACTCTCCTTTGAGGGTGCTACGAAGAAGACTCGCCCTCAGCTCGCTGCTGGCGCACTCGTATACGCACGTGTAGCTCTCGCCAATCGCCACATGGACCCAGAGATAGAATGTGTGTCCGCATCAACAGGAAAGTCGGAAGGTCTGGGTCCTTTGGCAGGCGGTATGCTATACAACGTGTCACTTGGGATGGCTAGGCGTCTCATGATGCCCAAGAGCGTGCAGGAAGGCCGTGTCGTCGTGTTAGAAGAGCTTGGAAATGCAGGTCTTCAGTTCGAAACCGCAACAGGACGCAATGGCAAGTTCTGGGTCGACAGCGAAAACGTTAAGACGGTTATTGCTGTAGGCAGGGCAGTACAAGAGACGGACGAGAAGAATCTAGATGTCGAGGACCAGAAGAAGTTGGTGAGGAAAATCATCAAAGAGCTAAGCTAACGAGGTTGCATTGGTGAAGAATGTGGTGCTACGTGGCACTCTTTTCATTGAAACCGATCAGGTATACATATACTGCCGTACTTAATAGATACCCGAGAACGAACACGTCTAGCTCGTTCTTTTCCAGACAAATTCGTCTTTTCCACAACCAAACGCCAATAGCCCTGCATGTCTGTTGATGCTGCTTTTTGTGATGAACCCTAAACTTCTAGATAGTACCCGAATGCAACACGAAATGAATGTTAAAACCGGCTCGCTATTGAATGAGAAAAGATGAGTGATGACCAGGTGAGACTGGCTTTGACCAGCATAAATCTCGAGCTGGCCACATATTACAATGGCTCAAAGCCAACACTTCAGCCTTCGCCTCTTACACGTATCTTTATGTGCCTCCCATGTCTTGGTCAACTTCCACAGGCTCTGGTAGATATCTTTGGTCCATGTTATGGATTTTCGTCATATGGCGTTTCCAATTATCTTTGCGGGGGAATCCCTTCCCACCCTGTCTTGAGTAGTCGCAGCCTGGAACAGCACAGTGGAACTTCTTCTTCCTTTCATGTCGGTCATTGATGTGGCGTTGAAGATGAGTTTTGGTTCCAAAGCCCTTGCCACAGTTCGGGTAAGGGCATTTGTGGTCTTTTGTGTGGTAGCGCTGATGGTGTCTGTAGACAATTAGTACGAAATCGACTGACACTGACGGCTATTTGCTTACTTGAGCTTGTGCGCCTGGTCAAAGACCTGGTGACAGCCAGGCTCATCACACGCGAACACACCATTCTTGGGTGATAGATTGCTGGCACCGTTACCAGGCGACACGCTCGGGCGGTGGTCAGAAGATGCACCAGAATGAGGAGAAGGTGTATCGAGCTGAGTTGCAGGAGTGTTTAGTGACGAGGGGTTCGTGGATGCTGGTCCTGGCTGAGGAGTTGATGTATCCGACGGGTAGCTCGGGTGTCGAACGCTGGTATCAGGCAAGGGACTCAAGTGGTGATTCGATGGAATATCAGACATGGAGACATCCTGACTCTCGTCGGGCTCTTCTTTCTTCAATGTGGTTTCGCTCTGTGTGGGTGTAGGTGACTGTATGACGGGCAGTAGTTGAGGCTGAGGCTGGGGAGTATTGGGAGCGAGTGTCAATGGTGAGGGTGAATCGACAGGTCCATCATTTCTTCCAGGCTCCATCGATGGGTGCAGTTGCTGTGGCGAGGATTGCGCTACGTATAATTCATAATTTGTTCTGTGCCATAATTCGCTTTCCGTTGAAGCTGGCATCATATCCATCGGGTTCACAGTACCGGGAGCGGGGTGGCTAGGAGGAGACTGAGATGCGTTGAAGTTGAACGAGGTTGGTGAATACTCAGGAGAACTGGACACGGCGTCTTTGGGAAGGGTAGATGGCAGGACAATAGGCGAACCTAGAGCCTGTGCGGTATGAGGTACTGGTAATGAGTCGGCAGCGGGCGCAGTGATATCGGTAGGAGACTCAGTCGGGTCTCCTGCTGTGGTGATCCGCTGAAGAGGCACGTCCTGCGTAGTGTGAGGAGCAGCTCTGGTGGTTTCGGGCCCCTCAGTGAGGGACAACGATGTCGGTGAACTGAAAGATTGGTCGCGCGTGCTCTTTCTACTGAACAACTGTTTCAAATTATGTTTCAATGAACTTCCACGCGACCATGATCGTTGGGGCTCGGGGCGAGGCTCCTCAGTTGGGAACATGCCAAAGGCCTCTGAAGGCACGGCTGGACTGTAGTAGTCCGCACTAGTTCCGTTGAGAGTTCCGTCGTGTGCATCGCCAATGGACTGGGGCATGTATTCTTCGTACGTTCCATCGACACCGAATGGCGCTGAACGCGGTATTGAGTTGTCGAAGCCTGGCTGAGCATTGTTGAAGTCTTGTGGAGGTAAGTTGGTGTTGAGTCGGTGGCCAGTATTAGGTTGATTTAATGCTTGAGGTTGTCCGTTGGGCTGTATCAATGCATCATGGGGAGTCCAATCCAAATCCTTAACAGATCCGTCTACGCCTCCACGCGTATTCTCTCCAGAGGGTTTAAACGAGTCTTGGGACGATAAGCGTCGTTGGTGATCAACGGTGGGCGAAGATCCGGCCGTAGGAGTCTCGCCCGTCTCGGGATCGTTCGCGTCGCCTGGTCCATGAGAATGAACTTGTCTTCGGCGTCTTATGCGACGGATGATGAAGGGATAGGAACAGAGCGCTACAAGTGCAATGCCTACGATAACACCAACAACAACGCCGGCGATCCCTCCATCACTCAGTTGCCTCCTGGATACTGCTCCTCTGGTTTCGAGATGGCCTGTTCCATGGCTCTTCCTCGCAATTAGATGTCGCAATATATCCATCGAATTGGACCCCGCCGGGCTTGGAGGCTTGCGTGGCGAGTGCGAAAGTAGCCACCAGCAGCTGGCGAGAGCTGATGGAAACGGGAACTTGAAGCGGCAATTCGAGCGGTGATTATTTTCTGTTGTATTCTGATGATTTGATTATTGGGCGGGGCGACTGGTATTGTACTGGAGATCCGGAGTCTTGGGAGGCCGCCGTCGCAGTCGCGCGAGACACGACAGGAACCGATCTAGAGTCAGTCAAAGGCTCGTGCGTTATCCAAGGGTCCAGTGCAAGAATCGAAGAAGGAGCGATTATCAAGGGATGATCACTTTAGCTTCTGCTAATGACATCGTGAGCAAAGGAAGGAGAGAATGAGAGCTATGCACGGGTGAGATGCAACGGCATGGCACGACCAAGAAATCCGGGGTGGTCGTCAGCACAGCGCACCTACCTGGAGCACCTTCTGACAATCACTTTTTGTCGCGCCTTTCCAGGGCCGCCTCCAGGGCCTTCAACTTCCCATAACGAGAGTAGCTCACACAAGCGAGATTTGATTGGTCAAGGGAGTGACCTAGGCCCCGCGTACCGTCCGAAGCTCCGCAGTCTAAGCCACACTCATCTCGACTTAGTGTCACTCACCCCTGATGTCCTTCGTCAGATACGCTGGTCCCTGAACTAGAGGCCCCATTTATGTAGATGACAATTTGCAGACAAGCGCTATAAAAAGAACCTGTTTTTTGTTTTGTAAGAGATCAAGTGAATTAGGGCACTCTACGGATAAGGAGCCGAGCATGAGTGGACACTAATGCTGTGTGACAGTTGCAGCTTAAGCCGCATGTCCCATACATGCCCAAGCACTCACTCGAGAGTGACACAAGTTCACAACTACTTGTATTTATTGATTGTGCGTTTACACTCCATCGATAGAACCGACTATGGTGATAGGCAGGGCAGGGGTAGGCAGTGAAACATTGAACATCGGTATCAGAGTACATACTAGTAGTTAGCTGACGCTATGATTGACCTCTGTTCAAGTTGCAGATTATCTACTAAGGCTCATGTGTATATGGGTAGTACCTAATTAGTAGGTTAGTACTGAGAGGTACCTAGGCAGGTACCTAGGCCAGACTCTTTCTTATCATCAGCATCATATGCCAGGATCCGACTAGCCATGATGGATGCTTCGGCTTCAGCAATATCGGATAATTTCAGTTCAGTACCGACTGAGAACCCTTCAAGCGGATTGACCAATAAGCAATGTGGCGATTGTACGCAATAATGCTCTGTAGCTTCAATGGAATATAGCGGCTACCTTGCAGTATCAACTCGTGGAATATAATATGCTTACCAGATATTAAAGTGACTACTTGCCGCCAAGGTTGTAAGATCGAGAACTCAAGTCGACTTTTTAACTTTAATAAGCCGGTTACGATGTATTTGATCACGGATGGAATACAGAGTATCCGTACATTGGCCTTCAATCTACCACCTAGGCATCCCCAGACAACAACCATTTCTTAGATACTTATTTATCATCATCATACGACTGCTAATAAGCTGCACTTCATCTATGTGCTGGCTTACCTTCCTAGCTACATTCGGTCTCTACCGTGTGCATAAATATAATTTTGTTTCCCAGAGTCTCATCATTTATCCGTGAGTTAATTGACATTTGATGATTCCACTCCCATGTTTCAGGCCCTGTCTCCATATTCAAGACTACTCTGCATGGCTCCCACACCCACAGTTTGCCAAGCTGCCTTTTCTACTGACATTCGTTGATCACATGTGGCTTGACGGCATCCAAGACACTAAATTGCGGGACTAGTATCTTGTTTTAACCTCATGTCATCAAGAACCACGCGACTTTTCCAATCATTTGGATATTGTTGCATCTAACTGAGTGCCATGTGACGACGTCAATACATGAACCTCTCCACATCTCATGCTTTTCGTAATTTCTAACTACTAACCCGCAAGTCGAACATGAAAACGCCCAATGCGAAAACCCGACCAAGCCAGCTCAAGTATCTATGTCCTTCAACAATCACGGCAACAGCAATCTCCATTGGGCTGTAGGTTGATATCTGTCAACACGTTCTTACCCTCCGATTCAGAGTTACAACACAAACATACGGCCATTCTGCACCGCGTCATTCCATACTTTCGAAGTGTAGTCAGTTGGAACCCGCAGACCAGCGCGGAGGCGAAATGTCATCTCTGGGTGCATCAGTATGACCTCCGCCTGCCGCGCCCGAGTGATTGCAACATTCATTCTCTGAGGTTCATCCATAAAACCCGGTCGAGTCGTTCGGACCATGTCGAGGAAAACCACATCCGCCTGGTTCCCCTGGGCCTTATCTACCGTCAAAACTTCGACCCTGTTCTGCCATTCGTCGGGCCATTGCTTGACCGCGTGGGTGTATTGGCGCATCGCAACACTGTATGGGGTCTGGATCATGACCCTTCCGGGTTGTTTAACGTCCGTGATACATCGGAAATCAGGGTCTTGAAGTAGTGCTTGAACCTGACCCACGACCCACTGGTGGTTGACAGGATTCCAGAAACTGCGGCAGTGTGTCTCTTCCTTACTGTTTGTGAGAGCAATGACGGCGCGGTTCTCTTTCAGTTTGATTCCGCCACCGAGTTTTTCGAGGTAGGTGCGCAAGTAGCTCACTGTTTCGGGGAACTGTTTTGTTGCCGAATAACCAGAAATCATGCGTCCATGGTAAAAGAGTGTGGATGGCAACTTCTGCAGGTTGCCGTACGCTCGCTTGTTGATCAATAGCGAGCTATTAATGGCTCCCACCTTTGCCGCTCGAGCCATGAGGCTGACTCGCATTTGTTCCGCAAACGGGTTGAATTCGAGACCTTGTTTAGTTGTATCCCGTACATCGCCGCTTTTCACAAATGGCCGGGTCTGATTAACATCTCCAGTCATGATCCAAGCAATGGGCTCGAAATAAGCAATGGGGATCAATGTAGTGAGCTCACGTGCGTGCGGAGCTTCGTCGACAAAGATGATTTCCGGCTTGAAGTGTCTTGAGAATCCACCATAGGCCGCTACAGGTGTTGTTGCAATGAAGTCAGTTTGTCTGAGAACGGCCGTATACAACTTTGTAACTTGCGTCCTCAAAGTCTTCCAATTGTCGTTGTCCAGGACCTCGCCAGTGTCCATTCGCATCAGAACTCGCTTCAATGTCGAAAAGCCGTCGTTTTGGTGCTTCTCATAATACTCCCACGCCGCTTCATCCAAGGTCGGCGCCTTGTTGGGGTTGCGCCCTACGCAAACACTTTTGTTGATGCTCATCGTAGCAAGGAACTTTTTGGTAAAGTCCGTGCCATGTTCGTCATTGCCTCCAGATGTACTGGTGTTCAGTTTCGAACTGTTTCTGATTTCATACGGCCAACCATGCATTCGAACAATCCGTAGTTTTAACCCAGCTTCTTTGCAAAGGTTATAATACCGGTCAGCTGCATCGTCAACTGTTTTGTTTAGATCAACCAGGAAAAGGATTGGACTTCTCCTTTTAGCTTCGGGGCGTCGTTTTGACTGAAGGAGGGCAGAAACAACCATGTTCCACTCCGTCTTTCCTGCACCCGGGCACCCGTTGACGAAGTAAAGACCGTTTGGAATTCTCCTCAATCCTCTGAAGGCGGCGAGGTGGTCGCTGTTGAAGGAGCGAAACTTTTGGAGGATCGTGTGCCTGATCCTGTGCTCAAAAGCCTGGGGGTTCTTCAGATGGGGGAATATGTTATAGAGATCCAAAAAGGTCTTGTCGCTGCCTTTTAGGTCGAGGATCATCTCGAATGCTGCCTTGGACTTTTGTCCCACCTGTCGACTTTCCAGTTGGCAATCCTGCGTAAGCCGACGTAGTGCTGAAAGCTCGGCCTCGAATGTGTTCGAGAAGGTGTCCCAAGTGATAGTTATTGTCTGATGTTTCGACTCGTCCAGGGAGATGCTTCCGAAATCATCGAGAGAAGAAGCAGTCTGCATCGAAGACATCAGATCAAGGCTCACTTGTTCGCCATCTTCATTTTTCCACGATCTACACACGTCGACCTTGAAGGCCGCGCACTTTGCGACTCCGTTGCTGACGAGGTAGTCTACATCTTCATAGGGGTTGCCGATGCGTGTTGCAGGTAGATTGACTAGGGAATATGTCCCATCTGGCAGTTCGATTTTGCTCTCGAAATCGACGTGGAAATTGTCGTCGAGACTAGGGAAAACTAGATCTTCTGACGGCTGTGGAACTGCCACAAGAACTAGCCATGGGGTGTGAAATGAAGTGCTAAGTCCCGGGATGGGAGCAATGGGCCAGGCCCTGAACGGTGTTCGACGTTCGTTGAAGCGTACCAAGATATCCAGCTCGTTTTTCTGCTCTATTAATGTCCCCTGCTCATGTCGGTGCACATAAGTCGACTCCGATAAAACGTAAAGGGGTGGGAGCGGCTGTTTAGAATTAGTAAAAGCACTAGACACAAGGTATTGTCGGGATTTATTCGCACTTACCTTATCGAGCACAAGCTGGCCGGGTGTTCTGACAGCAGGCATCATGAAGTATCTGTGTGACTGTGCGAACACCAATCGTGTTTTTGACGTGCGACGGGTGGGCGCAGGAGGTTGCGGTGGAAGAGCCTTACAGCCTGAAGAAGCTAGGATCACTCGCAGAGAGAGGCACGATACTGGGGGGGGAATATTGAGCGAAAAGAATAGCTCTAAAAGGTCTTTTAAAGAAGATAGCTTTGACTGTCACTCGCGCAGAGCACCATGTCAGTACTCGGCAAATTGTTGGATGAGGAATCTCAAGAATGTTGCAGAGAGGTGAAGCAAGGAGACAAACGCGGGCAAAGAAAATGACGGGGCAAAAATGTGCAGGTAGCCAGGCAGCAGCCGCCCTGTGAGGAAATGAAGGAGCCCGTGTTTGCACCTGCCGTTTGTTGCTGCCAGTTGTCAACACTGCCGCCGCGGCTGGCTGTCTTTCCTTTGAAGTGCCTTACAATTTGTAGGAGAAAGGTCTAGGTGATGATAGAGAGAGAAAGAGGAAAAGAGGATGGCCTACTGAATTTAAAGCGAGTGTCATAGCCGCACTAATTCGGCAGTGATTCACTGTCAACGAGTCACCTCCAAAGAGGCACTCTTAACTACTAAGGTACGCAGCCTTAAGGGATCACATGCCCAGAGGTATGCCCAGAGGATATTTCAGAGTATTTGCATCATAAACTTGAACAATCTCAGGTCCTGTGCTATGGGAGATTTTGAACAAGAACATGAGAATAGAGAAGACCTATGCCTGTGCTGTTCCCATACAAAGGGGTGCCTTTACTCATCAATAATAGAAGTTGCGGGAGACGTGCTCTATTAACTTAGTAACTACCTAGTAGGTACTAAGATAAATATTGTATACCTGGGTCATCACATATCCAGCTATCCCTACTAATCCATATCAACAAAGAGTTTATTAATACAACCAAGTGTTCAATTCATGACAACTACCAATCTGCATAGTCGACTCCCTACATTCAGCTCTCCAGGTGCAAGCATTGCTCGCTACAGTACTTGGCCCTCCAGAGTTGGCCATCTCATTGGCCATTTTTCTGTCAGTGAAGCCGATTTTTGTCTTCACAGATACTCCGCGCCTCAATCATCCGACAGCCATCCTGCCATCTTAATTTCCGTATCCTGCTCGCTAGGTCAAGTCGATCACCATTGCCTCCGCTACGCAGTTGTCGTGGTTGCTCCTCTCATCGATGTCTACCTCCATCATGTCTGGGGAACGGGGTGACTCATCCTCGGAATCCTCTTCGATGGCAATGATGTTTCGGTCATCACAGGGAACCATGCCGTCTTCTTTCAGGAGCCACTGTTCTATGTGCTTGTATAACACACGCACAGTGACTGGTGGAAAGGCGTTTCCAATCTGCCGCTTGATGGATGTGATATTCCCCAAGAACAAATGCCATGTTGGGAACCCTTGAAGGCTTGCAAACTCTCGTAGAGTCAACTTTCTCGATCCATCGGGATAGTAAACGTCACCTCCTCTAGTGGTGATCGTTCCTGCAAGGCGTTCCGGGTCGTATGGGGCACGTGGAGGGTTAAAGTGGTGAACCCTATCCGGGTCATGAAGATCGTCTTCAAGTTGGATGCCTCTAAGAGCCTTGCCAATAGTGTTATATGGTAACAACCCGGGCTCGTCGCCGTGTGTCGCTTCTGGGAGCGGTGGCAGTCTTTCCCCAGGCGCAGCAGCAACTATGATCAGTCTCTTCCGATCTTGCGCTGCGCCCCAAGTACAGAGCTTAACCACTTTCCAGCGGAATGAGTAGTTCCACTGCGTGAAGTCATGAAGGAGGCCGTTGAAATAACCTCCGTGGCGGTCATGAGTGAGACCAAACGTCTGCTCTACAGTAACAATACGCGGTCGCAGCTTCTGTAGCAGTTCATTGCATCCAAAGAGCGCGGCAATGTTGTCGTCGTCATGTACGGACGCATGAGTGTGTGCTGGAGAAAAGAATTGGCATGGCGGAGAGAAATGCAGGATATCCACTCTCTTGTGGCCGACATTAGGTCCCGCAATAAATTCGTCAAGAGGCATCCGGAACAGTTCAGTGTCAGGAAAGTTGGTCTCATAGGTCTCCCAAACTTCTGGTGCCTTATCAATAGCATACTGGACCTTGAATCCAGCCATGAGGGCGCCCCGGGATACTCCTCCGGCACCGGAGCATGAGTCGAACATGGTGTATCGTTGTCCGTCGAGTCGATTCTTGCTATCTTCGGCGTCGGACTCGAGATCGATGGGGTTGCCCACGCTCGAAGGTATCCATGACCCCCCTTTATTCGTTTTGCCTCGCCATTGCTTCCGAAGAACTTCATCAGAAACTCTGAACTGCGTGTCTGCTTCACTCGAGTGTATGCGGATGAACGCCTCTTCGGTCTGCCTCTTGCGGCTCCCCTGTCCGACAAAGCAAACCTCCAGCTTCTAGCGGCAGATCAGATGTGTGTACCAGTTGTTTGGAAGGCCTCGTTCTTCTGGGTAATGAGGGTTGAATTTGGGAAATTCGGCGTTTGTGGTAACAAGATGGTGCAGTTGAAGAATATCGAAGAGGTTGATATCCACGAGTTCTTGATGCTTTGCTTCATCTTGGTACATGAGCATACAGACTTCATTCGGCATCATGTCGTGTGGTTTCGAGTATGCTTCGCTGGCCTTGATAAAGGGAATGCCGCGGATTTTGATCGTGCTTGTAGTTAGGCATCGGATCACCGTTGTGACCAGGACAAACTTGACATGATATTTGCCGAAAAGAAACTTCCGGACTCGAATAAATGAATCCTTCTGTACTGTGGCGTTTAATATTTGTATCTTCTCCAAATGGAGCTCGCCTTGGCGAGAAAGTGGTAGACCTGTGAGATCTGCCGTGAGATCGATGACCTCCTCGTAATCAACGACTTCGACAGCATCGACAACTTCAACAGCGTCAAGAACTTCGACAGTGTCAACACCATCGAGCGTACAGGACGATAGGCGCCTTCTTCTGTCTGGAAACCCTGTGGGTCTTTCCGTCAAAAATATCACCTCCTCCATTTCGTCTCACTACTCGATGTCAATATGTGTAACCACCATGCTGTACGAGGTAGGCTGACCCAAGGTAGGTAGCAATGAATGTATGTGTTAATGCGTGAGCCGCATGCGATTATAGCTGATAAAATATGTCGGGGTTCTGTGCCTTCAGTGAGCGATATTGAGAGCAGTAAATGTCTGATGAGGTCTAAAGAGTGTTGGATGGGAATGATGTTGGTGTAGAGGCAAGGTGGAGGAGAAAGAGGTTGAGAGAAGTGAACTCTATGCGCATGCATATCTACAAAAACTTACCCCACGCTAATGACAGCATTTATTTTTAATAGCTCCAACTATATGGCTCATGCAGTGTGAACCATGGACTATCCTTATTTAGAAGGCTTTAATTTGTCATAGTAATACAAGTCAAACACTGTGGCTCAAACGTAAGAATTATATTGCAACAATCACCATATAGTAAGTGGTATACGAACACCCTCCATAATTGCAAACGACCAAATATTTTCTCCACATCCTTAAGTACTCTTTATCTCCAGCGAGAGAAGACGGGTTATGAACATACAGTTCTTGGGTATTGCCATGTGCAAGCATAAAACCCTTGAACTTGACTCTTTCTTTACACACGAGGCAAAGCAGGCAAAGGTAAGCAACCTTTTGATTCCAAGGCAAGGTTCTCCTCCTTCTTTCGGTCCTCAACACCACAATTCGCTTCCAGTATCACAGCCAGGTACTACCTATAGACGGTGATTTACTCGGTACGGAGATAAACGTCTGTGGCACTCGCTGGCACTGCAAAGCAGGTCCTGCAACTTGTAAAGCTCCGCTATAATTGGGTCAACCTTCAACATAATCTAAAGCTCGGCGAATTACTTACGATGCTGATGTTCTGCTGATATGCCTTTTTGTGGCTGCTATCATCTATCAAAAACTGTGGTGAGAGCGCTGACACGCCGGGTGAAGACCTGCAATTCAACGTCACCATCCCACTAGTGCGTTTACTTCGATTTTTGTAGAAATTCACTTTCCCCCTAGAAGGGTTTTCTTGTCTACCTATCTAACTCACCACTACTGCCTAAACTACAGTTCTTTCAAAGTCTGATATTGACTTCGTTCGCTGAAGGTACAAATGGAAAGACCGCCTGCCTTCATTCAAGGGCATGTCCAAGTCTAGGATGAAACAGCCCGTCTATAAAGCCACCAACGTAGATCGCTACGTCATTTAGTCATGGTTCTCCGACTTTTCTTTTCTTTTTCCTTCGTCTGCCCAACAAAATAAAGCGAAATTTGGTTCTGGTAATAAATAAGCTTAGTATTTCACTATCACTATAAACCAATAAAGTAACACAATAATAGTTAAATATCTCAGTAAAGGGTGTATTGGGCTAGGGATCTAGTATTTGTTTGAGAAGTCATTAAAGAACTTTTTTAGTTATGCTACTATTATAATACTGATATGATCTGATACAGGGTAACATGACTTACACGGACAGGTTGTGTAATACCAATCTGCTTAATAAGGTTAGTCAGGGCAGCTTCGAGCCGTGCATTGCGTGGCGTACTTTAGCGGATACAGCATCAGCGATCCTTGTCTCGACTGTTGAGGTCATTGATGCGATCAACCATGCTTGTCAACCCTGCTGAAAAAAGTATTTCGAGTACAGTAATTGACAGAATGAGCTGCCTTATGTTATTGATTTCACAACATTCACATGATTCTTGGTGATGAGAAGAGCGTGCCTACCATATTCCACCAGGCTTTTCGCACTACCAAATACTCTTTGCATTCGATATACACCACATCAAGCCTATTATCGTTTCAACATCTATACCCATTCGGCAAAATCTACCATGGCTACCCGGACGTTGCGTAAACGTGGCGTCGAAAGCCAAAAGGAGATTCCAGCGAAGAAACAAAAGACCAATATCGGAACCCAGGTCAAGGACGAGTCTCCAGAAGAACTTCCGCACAATCTTGGACCTGTTCGCGCAACTCATAAGAATGCCCGGGAAATCCGGACCCCCCCAAGAGAATCACTGGAGTCAACCAAGACCATCAAGGTAGAAGAGGCTTCGCCTGAAGCTCCGCCAAGTACCAAAGCTCCGAATCCACCTCCACCACAGGAGATAAAGCCTGTGACCCGACGAACATTGCGACCGCGGCGAACAGCCGCCAAATCCTCTTATTTTGAGTCGGACGAGGAGTCCAGCACGAAACCCCAGGTCAAGAGGTCGAGTAAATCTTCTTCCATCAAGCAGGAAGTCAAAGATGAGGACAAAGACGCCAATGTGACGGTGGAAGCACCAGTCCGCAAAACGGTCAAGAAGACTAAGGAAAACCCATATGGGCTTACTCCTGGTATTACACCTTTTCCTGAGTGGGAAGCTCCATCAGCAGAAGATTGCGACGAAGTCTATTGTCGACTGGCCAGAATCCACGGAGAGGCCAATGCCCCCGAGAAGATACCAGCACCATCTCTTGAAGTCTCAGGCTGTGGAGAAGTTCCATCTGTCCTAGACGCTTTAATTAGAACCCGCCTAAGCGCGAACACATCTAATCGCAACTCCAGCGCAGCATTTCGCGGGCTGGTGAGCACTTTTGGAACTGTCGACCAAGGCATTGGTAAGGGCAGTGTGAACTGGAACAAAGTCAGAACTGCCCCTCTTCCAACCATTATTGAATCTATTAAAACCGGCGGTCTGTCCCAGGTCAAAGGAAAAGATATCAAAGCAATCTTGGAGCTAGTCTATGAAGAGAACACAAAGCGACGAGAGGCTTTCTTGGAAGAGAAGAGCGGAGGCAAAGCAGCGGGAATCACCGGAGCAGAGGGCAAGACACAGGGTCAAAAAGACCTCGAGATCTTGAAGACAGACCAGGAGATTCTTTCGTTGGACCATATACATGGGATGGCCCCGGACGAAGCGATGCAGACCCTTACCAAGTTTCCTGGCATCGGCGTTAAGACGGCATCCTGTGTTATCCTCTTTTGTCTGCAACAGCCCAGCTTCGCTGTTGACACCCATGTGCACCGCATTAGTGGATGGTTGAAATGGATGCCACCGAAAGCCACTCGAGATCAAACGTTCAGTCACTTGGAAGTCCGCATACCCGACCACTTGAAGTACGGGCTGCACAAACTGTTTGTTCAGCATGGGCGAAGCTGCATCCGCTGCAGAGCAAACACCAGTGAGGGAAGTGAGGAGTGGAATAAATCAGAGTGTCCACTTGATGAGCTCATGGAAAGAACAGGCAAACGGCAGTATGGAGGCAAAGCAGGATCGAAGGAGTCAAAGGTAGAGGACAGTGATTAACTGCACAACGCAACGCAGATGATAAGATAAGGTCTTGGGCCAGTGTAGTATACAAATAGTCTGTGTTGGATATTTTCTTGCTCGTTCTTCATAACATTCTCCATACACTTCATGAAAGAACTTCAATGTGTAGCCAGCTTTCTGAATGTGCCCATAACACGGATACAAAGACGTGGAAACCGAAAGAGAGAAAGGATTCAGCCCAGTTACACACAGATTGCCCTGCCCAGGAGAGCAAGCACCCATACCTCAGTGGCTGCTCAGCGACGACACCACCCCACTCTACTCATTAAACCCCCTGCAGAGACGCGGCAAACCAAGCGCGTCGAAGCTACCTAGGTTTAGGTTGGAACCTGGGACCAAGGTCGGGCCATTGTCTCCATCTGAACTCATAGCTTCGACTGTCCAACTATTTTCCCGGTCCCATGTTTTCTTGCATCACATATTGCATCTCATCATTTGCCGGTTAACAAAGGCATTGGTAGGGCATATACATTTCCATTCAATTGCATTGACTTATTTCTCTCCAGTTCATCACTCTTTTACTTCTCAACGCCATCGGCGACCGACCTTCCAACGGGTTGTTTGATTTCGAAACTGAGTGCCCCTAGCAACAACGGCCTTTTATTGTCGACATAGATTTCATAGATTTCTATCCCAGCCATAATTGACAACCACACCCACCACCAACAAACCCACGATACCACCGCACAGGCTAGAACACAGAGTCGACCTGAAAACATTGCCTCCTCGAAAAGTCCGTGTCGCATCGCACCTCTTTCGGCCGCGAAACCCACCACCCTGACGGTATCCCGCCTAAGCCCGAAGACTTTGTTCCAGACCCGATTCCGAGAGATGCGCAAACGCATCAGTAACTTCGAAATCTCATAATGGATCTTCACGAAGAACTCAACCAGTGGTACGAGAAAATTCAAACCTTTGACGACGAATGCCATCTGCTGTGCCCTCGTATCAACGATGAAGACAACGAAAATTACAGGATCCAGCATGACCCTGAATCGTCCATTTCGCAAGAGGAAAAGACGAAGCGAATCGAACAAGGACGAATGCGCTTGGAAGTCACATACTGGAACTGCTTGATTTTTGGGTTTGATGAAGACAGCCAAGGAAAATGGGGGAAGCAGCTCGGGGACCGGCTTAACGCCTGCCTAAAGCACTGCGCAGACTGTGTTTACAACTGGCACATGAACCGCCGACCTCTTCTGCAACAGTTCCAGGATAAATGGAATGAAGAGGTTGCCACCGAAATCAAGAACATGCTTCAAGGCAAAGATGTCATGCGGATCGACCAAAGTCTGCAATGGGCAAAGGCATCTATCGAGCAGATCATAGCCACATGTTCTGTCTTCAAGAAGTCGCAACTTGGTGAACATCTATCGGAGGTCCACATCTCTGTTTATGAGGCGTTGTGCTGCATGCCTTACATGGAGGATCCAGAGCGACGAACTACATTTCAATTTGTTTTCCAGCGTCTCCAAGGGAAGAGTGGCCTCAAACTTGGAACAAAGGAGCCCCTGCCGGGAATGACATATTTCATCTTCGATCTAAAAAACCAAGACCGACGCACGTGGGCAACAAATAACTATCAGAATCTCGACAGCAATACCATGACGCTTGACCAATTCGACTGGGCTGTTAGTGGTGGACTCTCAAGGGCCATCGATGATATCAGCAGAAGAGATCCGCTCGCCCCAGAGTCATGGCCCGATATTGAACAATTCTGGCAAAGTTTCAACGAAATAATGAGAACACTGAGTGCAGATGTTATTCTTCAACGCCTCCGGGACCTAGAGCTCAAGCCCGGGAGTTTGAGTATATACGACCTTCTATTTCGTCACATTCAGGATTGTCCTGCAGAAAGTGTCTTGGTCACCAACATCATTGTCTTGACAAACTTCTTCAAGAAAGCGCCCAGGGCCTTTTGGGACGTTATTGGCGATGCCCGGCCTACTGTTATTCCTGATCTAGTCTTGAAGAGCCGAGTCTACAAGAACCTGCTTCGTCAATCACTGGACAACTGCTGGACTGGCTTTGACAGTGGCGCATCTCGCGCGCCGTTCCCTACCTCTTGGGTAAACCCTTGGCTAGAGTCTATCCAACGTGATCAGAGATATGACGCTTGTGATGGCTTTATGCACACTCTTCTCGAGACGCTTGCCAAAGATCAGACTATAGGAGAGCCAGGTCGTGCAGCTTGCGCCCGAGCTGGATTCGATGCATTGCAGCTCACTATGTCAACATTTGTTGACCAGGAGACGAAAATCGGTGCCGGTACCACTCACCTCTACGCTTGCTGCGCATTTAACCTACCGATGAAGTACAAAGACCTCATTCTCCGAAACCTGCGTGCACCCGTACGAGAACGGGAGGGTTGGCAGACCTTTCAAGTAGCAAACGCAGCCAGGTTGGCCATGCAAACTGCCATGAAATTAGATATGAAGATATTCGCAGAAGAGTACTCAGCATGTCTCGATGGCAACCAGCTTCAGTCAGCCGTCATCAGGGACTCCAAGGTTTTCTGGCAAGGCGTTGTTGAGATGTTTGATGTGTCAAGTGAGCGGATTGACCTCGCTAAAGATATTATCTTGTCTTTGGAGCCACTGGTTGGTGTTGAGCAAGTCAGAGCTTTGAAAGGCAACGATCAATTGACTGATTCGAGCAAGAACTTCAACAAATCCCTTGTTGAAACAGTGGATATCCTTGGAAATCTACTCGGCCGAGTATCGGAGTTGGACGCCACAGACTTGAACACTCTTTTCAACGACCGACTGGCGTTTCAGGGCACTATAGCGCTATCGACTCACGGAGAATCGGCGCTCGCTGAAGCAGCTTCTGAATTGCTCAAAAGCTGGACTGGAGAATTATCCCAGAGTGGAGCTTTTGAGCAGATGTCCCAGCTTCACCCTGATCAAACACTGTCATCGATAGTATGGGCATTGGAACGGGTTTTGAAGCCGCCTTACCCCTGGGGCCCTATTCGACCTATTCTCAACATGAGTAGAGACATTCTTCGTGGATTGACTGATCCGATCTCTGGAGTTTTGCGAGTCAAAACACTGGAGCCTATGTCAGCTGCCAAAGTCTTGCGGTGGTGGAATGAACAATGGCGATTTGTGTCTACGGCGTGTAGGAATATCGATGGATGGTCCCGGTATATTCAGAACGCCATTATGACAGAGTTTTGTCGCGAGATCATGGAGCTCGCTGAAGCCTTGGTTGCCGAGGACGGCCTGATCACCTCAGCGATCTCCAAGGCGCTGAGCAAGAGTGAGGAGGACACCATGACTTCAATACTTGGTGCTCCAAAGCAGTACTTTTCTGGCATGGAGATCATGATCCGTTTGAAGGACAAGTGGCTCGTTGATGTCACCGTCAGAGTCATCTGCAAAATTCTGACACGACTCCGAGAAAACAAGCTTGAAATTGCCCCATCCTCCCGCAAACTCATCACTGATGCTTGCTTGCCTACTAATATCCCCGGTAAATATGTCAGGTCGACCAATATGACCGACCAACAACGAGCAGAACTTCTCCAAGCCCTTGGACAATCCGACGATGAGGTGCAAATCATCCAGCTGGGATTTGCTGGGAAAGGAACACCATCTTCTAAATCCAAAGATGCTGTTAAGAAGCAGAGCAAGATCGATGCTTGGTCAAAGTCTGGCACCTCGTCCAGTGGCACCATCACAACCCCATCATCCAGATCTAACCGCGATGATGTGCATGACCTCAGTAGATCTATTGACAGCCCCATCCTTAAGCAGCTGGACGCCCAGAAAGCTCGGGAACAGGCAAGAGCCAAATCAAAGACCAATGCTATGCTCAAGTCTAAGTCGAAGGTACCTGATCAGAAATCTATCTCCGCTCTGAAAGAGAGTAGACAGAAGGAGAAGCTTGAAAAGCAGAAGCGTGACGCTGCAGCTATTGCAAAGGCCAAGGCCCTTAGAGGAGAGACTGTACCCGGCGAGGGCTCGGGCTTGCTTGGTCTTGGCCTCAGCGGCAAAGATCACGGCAAGAGCGAGATAATGGTCAACAGTTCGGATGAAGAATCCGATGAGGACGAAGAGGACGACGAAGATGCCGATAACGAACTCGCCGCACTAAGCACCGGAGGCCTGAAGACCATGAACGAGGCCGAAAAACGTCTTTCAAAAGCCATGCAAGATATGGTTCGTAGACCGGTTAAGAAGGTTAGACAACAACGCTCAGTCAAAGAGATGAGAGCCAGGTTGATTCCACCTATGGATCGGCTGCACAACACCATCTTATCTTGGGATATCTTCCATGGCGGCAATGATCCTCCGAAGGGCCCAGTTGCATCCGAGGTCGCTACCAAGTATTCGGACCCAAAGACCTATCAAGACACATTCTTTCCACTTCTGGCCTCGGAAGCTTGGCGTTCTTTCGTCACAGCCAAAGATGAGATAACTTCCCAAGCCTTTGGCATGAAAATTGCAAGTCGTGCCAGTGTCGATAGCTATCTGGAGGCAACGTTCACGATGCCAGTAGTTCAAAATCGGGAGCGTGGCGTTTCTGAGGGTGATATTCTCCTTGTTTCCGAATCAGAAAATCCACTGGGAGACCAGACAGCTCGACATTGTTTGGCCAGAGTTCATCGTATCACCTACAAAAAAGAGCTGGTCGAGATCACATACCGTGTGGCTTCTCGAAACAACCCTATGACACAGGTGCTGACTCCTAACGTCAGCGTGTTTGGAGTGAAAATAACCAACATGACTACGATCGAGCGAGAGTATGCTGCCTTGGAAAGCTTGCAGTACTACGATCTAATGGACGAGATTTTGAATGCGAAACCGTCTCCGATTCTCCGATATGATGAGGCGAAGGTCAACAACTGCATGCAAAACTATTCTCTGAACCATGGACAAGCTATGGCTGTTCTCGGTGCACACGACAATGATGGTTTCACACTTATTCAGGGGTAAGTTACTCTATTATAATCGTATTCAAAACTGACACAAGCAGCCCACCCGGTACTGGAAAAACGAAGACCATTGTTGCCATGGTTGGCACTTTACTCTCCGAACAGCTTAGTCAAGCTGGCAATCAAGGTATCCCCATGGGTGTCCCTCTACGACCGACTGGCCTACAGGCGCCCAGCAACCAAAAACGATCCAAAAAGCTTCTTGTTTGCGCGCCCAGCAACGCTGCTGTAGACGAGCTAGTGCTGCGACTGAAGGCTGGAGTCAAGACAATTTCAGGCAAGACCAAGAGTATCAACGTACTACGACTTGGTCGAAGCGACGCTATCAACGCCGCTGTGAGAGATGTGACTCTGGACGAGCTTGTCAAGGCCCGCCTGGAGGGTGACCAAACCAAGGACAAAGCAAAGGCCAACCGTGATAAGCTTCATGAGGATGCCGGGAAGATCAAAGAGCAACTAGCTATCCTTCGACCTCTTATGGAAGCGTCAAAAGACCACGAGGACCGAACAACTTACACCAAGCATTCCCGAGAATTTGACGCACTAAAACGACGACAGATGGACATCGGTAAGCAAATCGATGCTGACAAGAGCAGCGGCAATTCGGTAGCTCGAGAGATGGAAGTACGCCGCCGACAAGTGCAGCAAGAAATCTTAAACAACGCCCAAGTTCTGTGCGCCACTCTGAGTGGTAGCGGCCACGAAATGTTCCGAAACCTGGATGTCGAGTTTGAAACGGTCATTATTGACGAAGCTGCTCAGTGTGTAGAGCTGAGCGCCTTGATCCCCCTCAAGTATGGTTGCTACAGGTGTGTTCTAGTTGGTGATCCCAAACAGCTACCCCCCACAGTCCTCTCCCAGTCGGCAGCAAAATTCGGTTACGATCAAAGTTTGTTCGTCCGGATGCAACAGAACCACCCCGACTGGGTTCATCTGCTGGACATGCAGTACCGCATGCACCCCGAGATCAGCATGTTCCCCAGTCGTGAGTTCTACGAGGGGCAACTTGCCGATGGCCAAAACATGCATGAACTCCGGCAACAGCCATGGCATCAGAGTGCGCTGCTTGGACCTTACCGCTTCTTTGATGTCCAGGGTGTTCAAGCACGAGGTCATAAGGGACAGTCTCTGGTCAACACCAGGGAGCTGGATGTCGCCATGCAAATGTACGATCGCTTCAGCAACGAATACGGCGAGTGCGACCTGACAGGCAAAATCGGTATCATCACGCCTTATAAAGCCCAGCTCTACGAGCTGAGGAACCGTTTCCGGTCGCGATATGGTGAGGGTATCACGAACATCATTGAGTTCAACACGACAGATGCTTTCCAGGGTCGTGAATGTGAGATCATCATCTTCTCATGTGTTCGTGCCAGTTCTACAGGCGGTATCGGTTTCATGACTGACATTCGGCGTATGAACGTCGGTCTGACTCGTGCCAAGTCGTCCCTCTGGATTCTTGGTGACTCGAGAGCATTGGTTCAAGGCGAGTTCTGGAAAAAGCTTATCGAAGATGCTCAGTCCAGAGATCGGTATACCAAGGGTGACATCTTGTCGATGTTCAGGAAACCTCTGGAAAAGGCTAAACCTGGCGCTTACCTTCCACCAACACCTAAAATCCAAGACCGAGAAATTGTGATCCGAGACGCATCTTACACAATGTCCCCGGTGCCTTCTTCTCGGTCGAATTCGCCGACTAGCATCGCAGCTCAGAAACCAAACCCCGTACCACAGATACCTGGTATTGGCGCAAGTGATGAAACAGAAATTCTACCGCGGTTTGCTGGACCTCCTGTGATCCACACGTCGTCAAGCAAGTCTGCAGGAGAGCCAAAGAAGCGGCCACACGAGGGGCAGGAGACAAACCAACCAGTGTCCAAGAGGGTACGTTGACATTATCGGAAGACACAACAGTTCGTTCGTCCATCAGCTAACAGTGACGCAGATAGCAAGTGACAGCAAAGTCCGAGGCGGCGGTCTCATGGGCAAATTTGGACAGAAGCCGCCCCGACCGCCCAAGGCTCCCGTAGATCCCTCAGCAATGTCGGTGATGGGATTGGTGCCTCCCGAAAGGCCACCCCCTTCCATGCCGACCAGTCCGGATATACCAACTGGCCCAAAAATCCCGACTGGGCCTTCAAACCAAGGACATCGAAAGTCCCTGGATGGAAACAACCAGACTCAGCAACCCAGACGTCCATCTGGTCCACCACCTCCACCGCGGAAGAAGGCTAAACCGAGTCTCTTCGTACCAAAAAGGCGGTAAAGGAGGTTGATTTGTTTAGTATAATAGAGGGGCTATAGATAGCTTGAAGCATTTTATGGGCGTTGGAGGAAGATATGCATCATTTTCCCTTTGTATGGGACATTCACGATTGGCAGGGGAAGAAGCTACAAAATGCAGCACTCGAAGAATTGGGAATGCCCCAAATCGTTGCGTTTACCTTAGCTCAGGAGCATAATGCGAGGCCAAGGCACAAGATAGTCCAGTGATTGTACACACAGGTGGGCTTTAGGGTGATTGATATGCAAGGGAGAATGCGAGGCTCCCGATTGAACAAGCCGAACGCCCCCAAGGTTGGAGGCGCATATCACAACGCGGCTTGATGATGAACTATGGTAGTACTGGGGATTATATTCTCGATCACATAAGTTAAGTTGATGCGTAGAAAATCTCTGCACGACTTGAGACTTGAATCAAACCCGATGTTTCCCAAACCTGATGATGTTATTTCGTATCACGTGATGTGAAACAAAACATCAGTCCAGGTGGTTACGCAAATGAGCATGGTTCAGCTCGCCTAACCATCCGTTAGTGAAGACGATCTCCAAGAGCCAGGGTTTTGTCATCTCACTTAGCAGGGGGTCGGTGGCAAGGGGCCCTAGCAGACGACAAGGTCAGGTCAGGTAATGTAATGTCCGATCCCAGTCATAGTCATCCATCACAAGAACAAAGTTGTGCACTTACACTATCATGGTCGGTGCAACGCGACAACAAATTCGAGGCGTACGGATACAACAGGATGATGATGATGATGATGATGATGTAAAAAGCCCGTGATGGTTCAGGCGCTGACGACAGAGTGTGGGAACTCTTGGTCCCCCTGTGGCTTTTCTTTGTTAAAGAGGGCGGGCGAGCCAAGATGATAGATAGCAACGGCCATGACGCTACGGTGCAGCTGCACCTGAAAAGACCACCCAGGACACAAATTACTGCCCCCCTACTCGGTAACTTGGCAAAGCGAATGCGCTAACGGTTCCCGCAGATGAGATCGGCGGTGGCTTTTCTGGGACCATGATGAGAGAGAGCTGAAAAGAAATGGTTCCCTCACTCTTGGGACTTGAGTTTGCTTTGCGGTTGAGACGGGAAGAAACTCCTCTGCTGTTGCGTTCGCGTACGAGGTTGGGTCGCACGCTCAGGTGGTGTAACGAATAATGCATACGCCATGGGTATAGGACAAGATAAGATGGCCATGATATAATGATCTAAACAAGTCGTTGGTGTTTCCGCACTGACAAAAGTTTTGTCATATTGTGTCTGTTCACAAGACCGAACACCACCCGGCAGGTCCACCTCGATTTACTCACATATTAGCGGTGACGACAAAACTGCGCCTTGCTTTTTCTCGATAGGCAAAGTTTGTGGGAGAGGCTGGGGTTTAAGACTCTGGTTTAACTGAAATGTCTTGCAGTGGTGGGATAAAGAGACATTCTTAATGCATAGAGATCTCTAATTCATTGAGGGGCAGAAAAGAAGCAAAAAAGAAGCAAATGTGATAGGAGCGGAGCTAGACATGGGGCAGGAAAATGAGATCTCCAAAGCAAATATGACTAGCTGACGTTGAGTGGAACTGTACCTATGTATAGTATAGGTACTCAGGTAATTAAATCTAGTAGGTATTGTACAGACGCTGATCGTGGTCGTAACCCGAATGGCCGGGCGGCTAGGCTTCGTTTCCTTCGTCATTGCAACCTTGGAAAGGGACAAAAAAAAAGGGACGCGCAGCAGAGATTAGCTGGGCTTAGAACAAAGAAGACGATCTCCCTTATTACAGAGAGACCCTGATTGGGGAATTGGCCAAAGGGTTTCCGCCTCCCATCCATTGAATGGAATAATTAACATTGGGCACAGAGCTAGAGGCAATAGCGGCAGTCTTGGCCTTTGGTGGCTGTCCAGGGTTCTAAGGGGAGTGACGGCATTCTCTGGTTGTCTTGTGAGTGTTTCCTGAGCCCGAGAGGGGCCTGAGAGGGGAGGGAACAAGAGAAGCAGGGCCCTGATTCTGAATTGGGCTGGACTGGAGTGGACTGTCTCATGCTGGACTGGGCTGGGACATGGATACATGAGAGACTAAGAGATGGGATTAAGCTATGGGACGTGGGCATAATGAGGCGTCACTCCCCTGGTCTTGTAGCTAATTCATTAACCTCTTTCTTTTCTTTTTGCAATACAATCACTTCTCAATTTTTTCATCTTTGTCACAATCTTGGCCATCTGGATTACTAGTCACATAGTACCGAGATACCTCTTTGTGGCTTTCTAGTTCACCATCACTTTGTGTATTATATACGATCTCCTTCCGAGTGACACAGATTACCTGCTCATCTCCACTATCACGCATTCTCCCGTCTGCAACATCCCGTCTCCCTATCCTCCAGAGGAGCAAGTAAACGACGAGCACGCTCCAATAGCAGAGACCATACTGTATGTACGTAGGGTCAGCTGAACCAGGATCTTTTCTTTTTCTTGTTCCTTCTTTTGCGCATATCCATGCTAACACAATACTATAGGCCATCGTCTTGTCTCTCCATGAATGCAAGTGCATCGTTGGGCAAGAGCGTCTAGACAAGCAAACATAACAAATCAAGCAATCAAACAATTGATTGTTTAGACCCATGTTTTATTGATTGTTGGCCCGGCATGGCTCAAGTTACTGGCCTCGATCCTGAGGCCTCTGTCACGTCGGGCAATGGCGCTTCCTATCCTCGCACAGTCCCTCCGAGCTTTTCTTCTCCATCTGCATCTGCTTTTGCGTCTGCATCTGGATCCAAGAGGCTGAATCGACGTTCGTACCAGAATCTACCTCGCTCAAGCTCCCAGTTTCAAGCACAAGCACGTACCCGGCCTAGAGCAAAGTCCGCATCAAACCTGTCTGCCCGACCCAGCCAGGATCAGGACCAGGACCAGGACGTGCGATTCAACGACGACACTTTCATCGGACAGAAGGAGGACGACGACGGCGAACCGCATGATGGCATTGCAGAGCTGATCGACTTCCTGAGGAATCACAGCCCGCCATCTGGCAACTTCATGTCTATCCCGGATGATATCTCCCCTGAAGACAGGGGGCGATGGTACAGGCTACGGAAGCTGGGTAAGAGAAGCAAATCATTATCCAAGTCGCCTCAGACAATTCGCCTCCCAGACTCAGCTGTCTCAGGCACCACGATAGGGGGGCACAGGCATATCGCAATATCTATCCCCTTGGACGCCTCGCCATTTGGTCGAGCACCCAGGTCTCAGTATCCTGTCTACCAACAACGAAACGCCAGACCCCTTAGTTCCCAATACGGTCCCACGAGAGCCGTCGTGAACGACAAGGGTGTCGTGACAGTATTACGCACTGTAAAGGAGGATCGGGAGACGAGTCCTTCAGTGAGCCCAGCAAATTCTCAGCTTCTCCTATCCTCAGTACCCCAAAGATCTCCGAATACCACGACTGAAGGACACTTTCATCCGGGCACTATTAATAGCAACAGCCAGGCCAGGTCATCAGAGCACTTGAACGCAATGGCGACGCCTCCTCCAAGGGTCGTATCCTCAGAACAGGTCAGACAAGCTAACGAGCAATCCCGAGGATTTCAAAACCACGACCAGGGAAACATGTCTACAGCGAACCCGACTCAGCATGAGCGAGCTCCCTCACGAAATTCCAACTCCGCAGGGGGTCGCTTCGTGCATCTTGGTGACTTATCGATCGATACCATGATGTCTCAGCCAGTCACGACAGAAATCACGTCAGAATCTACTTCATCTGCCCGTCCTGTCTCCCGAGACGGTTCCTACCAGCATTCACTCTCCAAAAGCATCATGACTACGAGCGACAACGACCCTGTAGTTGCAGAGGCTAGGCCAGTCGAGGCGAAATCTGTTGCGGCCAGAGAGTCGCGTATTCGACCACCAACCAAACAGTCTGATGAGCCTTCTGTTACTATTATCACAAAAAGCCCTCTGCGTGCATCCCGAGACTACTCTGGCCAAAAAGGCGGCGAGGATTCACCTGCTTCTTCGTCCAAATCATCACAAAATCGTCGTGACAAAGTTAGAGATAAGAAGAAGAGGGATCTTGAAGCTGCTTCCTTGAAGCGACGCAGCATGTTGGTCAATACTCCGGAACCCAGACAGGACTCTGACCACGATACCATCAAGGAGGTGCCGGAGGATGATATGGATGAACCCCCGCCCGTCCCTCTGAAATCGCCCCAGAGGCAGAGCATTTGCCCTATCATGGTCGTCGCAAACGTTAAGCCATCGCCCCCTCCATCGAATAGCATCAGCACGTTTCCTGAGAAAAGGAGCAGTGCGGATTCCGAAACAATCAAGCCTCTCCCAAAATCCAGGTCAGGTGGAGTTAGCTTTCTGCTCGCAGACGAAGACACAATTACAACAAGCCGGCCAATTTCACCCTCCCCCGCTTCTTACATGAACGGATCTCCAACACCGCCTCAGTCGGCTCGATCATCACCGACTCACGACCAGGGCTCTCAAGACCGGACATCTCTCTCTCGACGTCGAGAATGGAATGCGGCACGAGACAATGAGCGCAAGCGCAAAGAAGCGGCATCAAGCAGTAGCCCCCAACCTAGAGCAAGAAGAGCGACTACGGGCCGAGTGGAAAGTGATGACAACGCAACTGGTGCCGAGGTTCTTCGACGTTATGAAGCTTATCGAGAGTACCGCATCAGGGAGATGGAACGCCGCGTTCGCCGACTAGAGCGTAACGGAGACGTATGGCTACGAGCACTCGTGCCAGTACTGGACAATCTCAACCGCACACTCGCCAGTTCCAACGATAAAAAGCCTAGCAAAGCACAAGGCTGGGTCTCCGATGATGACGACGAAAAGTCACAGTTGCAAAAGCCATCCCCAATGAGACCCTCGAGCCGAGGTCGGATGATGACCAGGGCAGGCACATCAGAGCGAGAATTCCTAGAGCAACTCGTGCGGACGAGGGAGGAGCTGGAAGCTGGAAGCATTAGCGACGACATGAGCGGATTCGACACTATCGAGCCTCTCATGAGGGAATTGGCTGGACGATCTCGACTGAGCTTTGAAGCACGATCACTGGGAATGGACGACGAGGGGTTGCTGCAATCGCTCTCCCATTAATCAAACGAGACAAGAGGAGGATTAACTAATTATACGGGACGGGACGAATTTAGCAGGATTTTACATTTGGATTTGAATTTGCAGTAAAGGATCTGGATGGTTTATTCAAGGAAAATGGAGCGAAGCGTTTGGACTTGGAAACATTTCAATATTTTATATAGTATACCTAGCCATGCACTCGACGTGCACCTTTCCTAGTTAATGTCTGTTATGAACCACTCTAGAGCATCATTTTGTCATTCTCTACTTTACCTATTTATAGTCAGTCTACTTAACTAAACCATCATAAGTCATGTCCTTTTTAAAAATTACCTAGGTAGTTAAAGCACAACCCGGTCAGCAACCAACCACCTGGGTTCAACGGTCAAAGCACAATAAGCTTACTTACACTCAAGACCTTGACGCCTCAAACAGTCACGTTGATTAAGCTTTCAACTTTGTTTTGCCTAGAAATTGTTGAAAGTTGAACCGAAGAGAGAGCTCTCGGTTATGCCTAATTAGGTATCAAGCATCTGCACATCGATCGAGACCCGCTTGACTGAGATCTTGATATCGCATGACGTATTTGGCGTATTTGGGGATATTCTCAGCCTTTCAGGGACGTTTCGTTAGTAGGTCTATGCATCATTGATAGGATGAACTGCCAAGAAGTTTTGCGATTGATATGGAATCCAGTTATGCGATCGTGATAATATGTGACTTGCCTACCTAATTTATAATACTCAACCTCAAATATTTTGAGTAACCATTCTTTGAGGAGTTCCAAACCATACACGCACTTCCATATCTACACACAAGATGAGCAAACCCTGGATCTTCATTTCACCTTCAACACGAGGAATTGGCTATGCTCTTACTCGCCGTCTCCTCCAAAAGACATCCCTTCCAATTCTCGCAACAGCCCGTCTCCGCCATGACCTAGACGACGTGAAAAAGTCCCTTCTTGAGGGCCTTCCTGAGAAAGACGGCCTTGCCAAACGCCTTTCGATAGTTCACGCAGATGTTACAGACGACAAATCATTAAGCGACGCTGCATCGAGGGCTGCAGAATTGTTCCCTTCTGATAAACACCACCTTCGTCTTGCATGCGCCGTCCCCGGTATTCTCAAACCAGAAAAGAACCCCAGTCAAATCGACGCCGATGCCAGTTTGGAGCAGTTCCGCGTCAACACTGTTGGTCCTCTTCTTCTCATTAAGCACTTTGACCAATTCCTCCCCAGACGGTCCACTAAGCTGGAGCAAAGTCCGGAGGGCGACGAGGTCAAGATGCCACCGCACTCTGTGTGGCTCAGCATGGCTGCTCGCGTGGGTTCTATATCGGATAACAGAGCTGGAGGTTGGTTCTCGTACAGAGCAAGCAAAGCGGGCGTTATCAGTTTGGGCAAGAGTTACGACATCTTTCTAAAGGGACGAAGTGGTGACAAGGCAATTTCTATTGCCTACCACCCAGGGACAGTCAAGACGGATCTGAGCAAAGACTTCTGGAGCAGCACCAAGGAAGATAAACTATTTAGCCCAGAGTTTGCGGTTGATAGGCTTGTTAGTGTCGCGACAGGTATGACGCTGGATGGACGAGGGAGATGCTGGGATTGGGACCACAAGGAGATTATCCCATAGTTGACATAGAACAACAGTTATGGTTTCAGCGGATTTGACTGAACAGAAAGGACTCTTAACAGTCGTAAGAATAAGAATGGATTAAACCAGTATCTGCTGTGCCGTTACCCCTACCCCTGACCGACCTACATAACCGAGCATAGTCATATATGAGATAATAAACAGCCAGACACAACCGTGCGCTGCCTGATCGAGGTATACATTCAAAACCAATAGTCAAATTGCATCAATAAACCACCAAGCCTCTTAGTCTATAGTTCGACTTCTTGGAAGGAAGCCCCGTCAGGGGTTGGTGCAGTCTTTGCGGTCGTTTCGTCCTCTGACTCGTCCTCTGACTTTTCTTCCTTATCCTCCTGCTCAGGTTTAACTGACTCCCCATTGTTGGCTGGTCGCAGAGCAACCTTTTGTTCTTCCTTGTCCTCAAACCGCACCTTTTGTTCCTCTTGCGGCGATTTCATGGCCTTTTGTTCGACCTCCACATCTTCGTCGTCTTCACTGCTGCTGTCGCTTGAGTTCTTCTTCTCACCGTTCTCATGAGGTTCCTCTGCTTCCTTCTTTTTAGCCTCTTCCTTCTCCTGTGTCTTGTCGTCCAGCTTCTCCTCCGATCGCGAAGCTGACTCGCCGTTCTGAGTGGGCGGCACGGGTAAGCTCTTCTCCCCCTTCTCAGGGGGCGGCGGTGGTGGTGTAGATTCCTCGGCTAGTGGTCCAGGTTTCATGGCATCAAGGTAGAACTTCGTGACGCCCAGAATACGGCCGCCCTTTTCACAGGCCTCGACCCATTCAGGACGTACAACAGGAATGTTACTCTCAACAGCCTTCTCCCATTGCTGTCCACGCCCCTCAGTTGTGACAAAATGCGTTGTATCAATGCGAACTCCATCCACAAGCTTGGCCCCAATGCGCTCGACTGCCTTTGTCAGGTTGTCCCTGGTAGAGCTTGGCAGTATGCCCGTGGTAATAGTGATACCCCTCAAATCTGTCATCTTGTGTGTGCGCACCGGTACGCGCTCGCTGACATAGGTACCCGCGCTTGTGCGCAGAACCAGGTGGAAGGTGTACTCAGTATCGACTGCAAGGCCACTGATCTTTGTGCTGTGCATTTGTAGTGGACGAGGAATGTTTCCAGCCTTCTGGCCATTTCGGTAGAGGCTGAGAGAGATAAGGTCGGCAGTAGCAAGCTGGATAGGGTCCCACTCCAGTACAACTGAAGTCTGAGTTGCATTCCGGCAGCGTAGCACGGGAGTCGTGGGCTCAGAAGCACCAAACGAATTATAAATGCTGTCTTGGAGAGCACGGAATGCGCGATCGGCGGCGGCTTCTTTGGTTGCGTTTTGTGAGACGTTGATATCAACGATGCTGCCGGAGGAAATATTGGGAGGGAGGAGGATAGAAGGAAACTCGATCTAAGTACAAGACATGTCATATTAGCAAATATTCAAGTGAACCTGTTGAGTATAACTCACCAAGCGCTTGTCCGGTGTGAGAAGGACAGTAACGCCGGCATCGACCTTGCCGACAGTAAGAGAAACGAGCATCGTAGCTAGAGTCGCAGGGGATGAATGAGGATGGTGGCAGGGACAGGTTCTAGGAGAACACACGAATGTAATGGAAAGCGAAACAAGGGTATCTTCGATTGGGAGGAATTGTAGATGTAGACAACTGTAAAGTATGTCTTTGCTGTCTCTCTGCGCTGAGGAAGATGCTGTAGAGGAGAAGCGAGGGAGGTTGGTAATAATGGTAGGAACGTTGACGTGGAATCTCTGGGGCAGTTGTATTCGTACCTGTAGCAGTTACATCCAATGCAGACCACGGGCTCAAACCAAGGACAAAGAGCTCGAGGGTTTTGGCGTGGGCTAAGGCACGGAACCGCGCGTGGCCAAGCAAGAACTGCTCCTGGGGGGGTGAATAGCCCCTGTATTTTAGGTCTGATAAAGCTTACCCCCCTTGTGAGGCTCCCTTACTAGGGGTTCGACGAAAGATCTATCGCTAATTTAAAATGGGGTACAGGAAATAGATGAGCAAAGGACCGGTCTTGATACCAGTGATTTGGCTTGACAATTTCGTCTCTTAAACTATCAACAGTCAAGCTTTTGGCTACCCCAAGGACATGGAGCTAGACGAGGTGGTTACGTTGGAAGACAACAAGCGTTTCCAGTCGTGCACATGAAAGTGTTGTATGCATCAAGTGTGTTGTACCCTGTCAAGCTACAGTACGTATTCTTAATTTAGCTCGGGCGGACCTTTTAGATGCGTAAAGCTATTATTGTATCCCTGAAGATCAAAGGAATGAGTTTTAATTGTTAGTTGAATAATCCGGTACGGGTAGTAAAGTGCTTCTAAACATACTAAGCAGAGATATGCTGTGTCTCTCACAGAGTAACACAAGGCATTGGTATTAAAGTTTCCATATATACTAAGTTCCTCTCGTTCTTCGTAACAGTCATTGTCCCTCTCAATACGTTCAGGTCCATAGCCAGGGTTCAATTCCGCAAGCCCAGATAGAACAAGTCTTGAAATTCCAACATCAAAGAGTGCCTACCACTTTGTCCTCGAAGTTATCTGTGGTTCTGTCTTCTTAGCAATTTCGCGCAAGTGTTGCTGCCACCTTCTCTGCACTGCCTTGGCTACCGCCTCTCCGAGAATATGAGCTGGAGCTCGACTGACACGCACTGGGTCGTATATTTTTATTAGGACAGTTCCTTTTGGGCCATCCATGGAAAAACCCAAGTCTTTTGCTGCCCTCCAAACAGCTCCCGACAACCTCTTCACCATTAAGCTCTTCACGATGGCATGATCGCCGTGGGATGTTGTGAACACCCAGAGTGGTTCCTCTTCTAATTTTTGTCGGTACTTCGACATAACCATGGGCAGCATTGCGGTCCCTCCAGGTCTTATGTGGTGAAGGTCGTATGGACTCAGTATGTAATGAGGTCCGTACTGAATTTGACAACCGAAGAGGGCCTGGACTTGTTTGCTATCAGAGCCCAAGTCCAAGCGTTCAGCCTTGGAATTATCGTATTCGATGCCTGTCTCCTGGAGGAACGACCATATTTCTGGTGAAGTATGCAATTGCCCCGATGGTGAGATGTGGGAGTAAAATTGTGATTGTGGTACATGTATTTTGTATGGCCTCTCTTTCTTTGCTTGCTCGCGTTTTTGCGGATATATTGGTCTATTTGCGATCGGCTGGGCCTGGCGGTATTTCTGTTTCCTCGTGTTGGGCGCATCTCTGGTGGTAGAAGAGTAGAAACGGCAGATGGGTGAGGGCACCGACCGCAGGTGCCTACAGACGGAAGAAGTTCGTGCTATCGACATGATGGTTGCGGGGGAGTAGAGTTTTCGATCATGTTCTGATTATGGTCGCGCTGATAGAACAGAACTCTCGAAAAGTTGACTACATTAGGTTGCAAGGAAATGCGCCAGCGGAGTGGAAGTTTACAAAATGAACTATCGCAATTATATGATGCTTGAGGGCTTGACTTCACAATTTCTAATGATAGGCACCCGGCCATGACGCCACATGTGGCAGTGCATAGAGTTCGTAACCTCTCTTCACGTCTAAAATTTTCGTGTGCGCCTAACAACAGTGACGCAGTGACGCCAGCAAAGAGTGTTTTAAGTGAATAAGATCTCATTGCTGTCGTAGGGAGAAATTCGTATGAATCTGTCACTACCACTTCAGTTATTAGATGTTTTATTTGCCTTGATATCAACAAGTTATTGACCAAAACCTTTCGCGGATCGCTATCCCTTCCATGGTTCTTTGTTCCCCGTCTTAGTCTGCATGGTAACGAAATACTTTTCTTCTTGAGCACATTACCTGTGTTTTAAAGTATCACTCAATCGCTAGGCCGCCACACTTTGACTCATAGTGGACTAGCACAGAAATCACAAGCCAGTCGCCCCATTTTCTCTTGCGACCAACCCAATCTTCCTCAGTCAGCAGAGTAACTCGAGGAAAAATCCACTTTCTGTCCAAGGCCATCAACGACACCACAACATCATCACCAGCTTTCTCTCTCCCCCCACCAAAACCTCTCTCCTTCACCAAACACATAAATAATAAACCGCCAACATGCCTAAGAACAAGGGAAAGGTAAGCAACTCGCCCTCGCTCATATTGTTCTTGTTTTCCTTTCAACCCTTTCTTGGGTCGCATTTCCACGCGTGCGATCGCTGCCCCGCCCCCACTACCGTTGCCCAAGTTCTACCGCAAGTAACAAGGGAACTATTGCTAATAATTCTACAGGGTGGAAAGAACCGCAGACGTGGTACCAAGGAGAACGATGACCAGCGCCGAGAGCTCACCTTCAAGGAGGATGGTCAAGAGTACGCCCAAGTAATCAAGATGCTTGGAAACGGTCGTCTCGAGGCTCTGTGCTTCGACGGCAGCAAGCGTCTCGCCAACGTGAGTAAAACCCGAATCTCCGCCCCCGCCAAAATGTTTCGCAACAGAATCGTGGCTGGCACTCTTTCTTCCTAACTGCACCTCGCTAACCTCCGTTGTAGATTCGAGGAAAGATGCGAAAGAAGGTCTGGATTAACCAGGGTGATATTATCCTCCTGTCTCTCCGAGACTTTCAGGACAACAAGGGCGATGTCATTCTCAAGTACACCGCCGATGAAGCCCGTACCCTCAAGTCCTACGGCGAGCTTCCCGAGAACGCCAAGATCAACGAGACCGACTCCTTCGGGCAGGGCGAAGATGGCGAGGCCTACTTCGAGTTCGGCGACGCTGACTCAGACGAAGACTCTGACGATGGCGTTGCTGGCAAGAAGGAGGTCGACATTGACGACATTTAAGCTCCTTCCTGGAATCACCAAATCCCCTTCTCTCTCCACCGAGCCCCCGACCTGGCCCTAGATGCTCCACGTATTCCTCGGCTGGCGTTGTTGATACTGTCTTCTCTCTCAAACCCGGAGCCGAGCACTAAAACTCTGTGCGTCGGGTCCCACGACAGTAGTTGCTGTGGAGTCTTAGACAGCCATGGTGGGAGGGACGTCATGGCTTGTCGCTCTCTTGTCGATTTGCAATATCATGTTTGAGTTTTCTGTCTTGGTCTGTTTTTAGGTAGTTTTACTGGACGAACATGGTTTTTTTCTTAACGCGTCATGATCATCGCATTCGTCTCAAAAGCACAGGGTTACTTAGACAAGACAAGAAAATGCATACAATTCTTTCATAAATATGTTTTTGTACTTTCGCTACATCCAGACTGTGATTAAAACAACGGCTAACATTGTCTGCTGTATTCCTTGTTCTCTCAATCTGCTGGTCTTGGACAACTCCTCAACACCATGCAAGCTTTTCCTTGAAACCATAACTGCACCTTACTGTGCCAGTATTTACGATGGGTATAGACGTACGTTGGCCTTTTGAATATGTAGAGCGGCTTGAATAACTGCGTCAGTCCGCGGCCGAGAAAACGCCTGCAGCTAAATGATCCTAAATCACCGCCATTGCCCAAGCGCGCGGGCGTTTTCACCGCCAGATCGAGGACATCTTGCCGACTTGGCTTGCTAGTTCTCTTCTTCCTTCTCTTGAGGTTTGCAGCTTGGTACTCTGCCTCACCAGTCGTCGTTATCGCTTTCATCATCTGGGCCGAGGTTAGCACGGTCTTCTTGGTCAGTACAGGACTGGTATCTAAACTTACCACTCTTTGAGACTTTTTCCTTTCTCTTCTGCAGCGCAGCCGCCAGAGCATCAGCCATGCCACCGCCACCACCTGAAACACTAACAGCTGACGCTGTAGCGCTGTTTCCACCAACGTCGCTACCGCCGACTTGAGCACCACTGCGATCGCGAATCTGTGTGCGATCAACCTTCTTGAGAGAGTGAATACCGCCAGCTTGTTGAATGCCTGCCAGAACAGCAGAGCGACTGGGATCTCCTGTAATGGGGGGAGCAGGGGCACCGCCACCAGGAGGCATAGGGGGTGGCGGAGGTGGTGGTGCACCGGGACCTCCTGGGGGTGGCGGAGGAGGAGGAGGAGGAGGA